>BQNB010006333.1:55850-97993 GCA_026074375.1 Tanacetum coccineum
AATATTATGAGCCGGACTTCCAAAACATTTTAGAAAAAACAAAATGTCAACATAATTCACTGCAACAAAATAGTTAATTTTTCACACTTATTAAGGCACGTGTTCACGCTTAATAGTGTGTGGATTTGAACCACTAACAACTAACAAGCCGTTCTAAAAAAAATAGTGTGTGATTGAAAATTTCACACCTAGTTTGTGTGAACAAAATGGGTGTAGCACATAAGTTCACAATTGTAAGTGTGAAGATTTATAAAAAAGTTCACACTTTAAAGTGTGAAGATTTTGAAACAATATGATTTTAAAACAACTCACACTTTTAAGTGTGGATAATCTTTTCACACTCATAAGTGTGAATATGTTAAAAAAAAAAGTTCACGGTTTAAAAAGTGTGAAGAAAAAAGTGTGAATACATGACCAATTTCTTGTAGTAGTAGCTACTATTATAATATTTCAAGTTTAGTTTTTTTTGTCATGTCGAGTTTGGTATGCTGTCACTAATATGATTTGAGACGAAGCTACAGTGACGACCCTAACTTTCGTCACTAGACAGCTTTATGAAGACTGTTGAATGTTAGTGACAAAAACCTTGGTGTCACTACAGGCAACTTGACAGCTTTAGTGACAATTGTTAGTGACAAATTACTAAAAGCAATTTTTGTTGTGGTAGAAGGATTTTTTCAAAATCTTCACACTTAAAAGTGTGAAGAATATGAAGCTTACACTTAAAAGTGTGAGGAATTTGTTTAAAATCATCACACTTTCAAGTGTGAAGATTTTGTGAAGAATTGTTTCAAAATCTTCACACTTAAAAGTGTGAAATTTTCTCTAAATCATCACATCTAAGTGTGTGAAATTATTTGTTACACCCATATTATTCACACACAAGATAAGTGTGAACTTTTAGATTCTACACATTTTAATGTGTGAACATATGCTTTAAAAAGTGTGAATATTCAACTATTTGTTGTAGTGTTGGGTTTACTTTCAAAGTCAATTCTATGTAAACCATCTTTTTGTTTACAACACTGGATCGAATTGCACATGATGAGGCTGAAGGGAAGAAGAAAAAGGTTAAATCAAGAGATATGGGATTGGTTCCTATGCAGCACTTAAATCATAATTTCAAAAACAAGGAGAAGTTGAAAGCAATCAACACAGTGGTGAAACCTATGTCTTCTATCGCCCAACTTGATGGATCATTCTCTATAAATGTGAATGCGGTGAGATGTAGGTATATGTATCTGTTTTTAGTTATGCATATAATTTGTATCCATATCCTTGTGGAGTGAAATAATCGGTATCTAACTATCCATATCTGTATCGGTTTTATGAGAATAAAAGACGGCTGTTCTCAGCCAAATGACCAAACCTAACTGAACCATCTTGTTTAACTAAGTTCTTTATAGAGTAAATCCACTAACAACATATACATTAGTATAATAAAATAGTTAGGTAATATAAGATACTACATAATGCTATATTTTACTAATTTTTTTTTTTGGCTACTTGAGTGTTTTTTTCTGGTAAAAGAAAAGCAAACAGTGTAAGCATTTCTGGTTGCACCTAATTGCTTTTAAAATGGAAAAACCATAATAAAAAACTACATGACTATCTTTATATGATTTTATCTTTAATTTAATATAATCCATTTTCATTTGAAGTTTTTAAATTTTGTTAACCAAAAAAACCAAAACCTATCCGCACCATGCTCACCCCTATATAACACTGCTATAAACTGTAATTCCAGCATTTCTTTATTTGGCTATGTAGTTTTCTCCGTGAAATTTAATTAATGTAACAATGTGGTGGCAGGATGAATTGTTTCTTTACAGAAAGAATTTCTCTCTGAAAAGATGAAACCCAAAAACAAAGATGATCTAGAGCAAGGCTTACTAAATAAGAAGCTTAAAATTTTGAATGACGGGATGAATATTGTGAAGGTTAGCGAGTTGTTTCTCTCTATTGATATCAGAGACAAAATAGCACTCTTAGTGAAAATTTCAGTGTCTGTAGTTGGTTTCTTTCTTTTTTTTCAACCTCATTCTTCTGTGTTGCTGCAGGTTGTAAATACAAAGAAGAAAAATGCAAGAGAGAGTTTTGTGTGTGAAGCACCCCGCTGGTTTCCGCAAACCAACAACTTCGGATACCAAAATAGTTAATAGATGTTCAGTTAAAGTGAACAAAAATAAATTCTCCAACAAGTCCAGACAGAACCCTTATATAAAAGTGGAATCTCACAAACCCTCGTCTCTTGTGACACACACGACCACCCGCTGAGAGCAATATCAACAGAAATCCACCTAGGAAAACAATTGTTATTAGAAGACTTGAGGAAATCATTGATCTTGACCAAATCAGTCAAGAAGTAAGCCCAGGACCTAAGAAATGATTTTTACGAGGATGTTCGTCCAAGGAAAGATGATAGGCAGATCCCTAAAACAAACCGGTCTGCTAAAAGGAAACCTGTTTTAGAATTGGGGCGGGGGAGGTTTAGTGCTGACTACACTCCAACTGTTAAGCGCCGCAGATGAGGATGAGAGGTAATCCATTCATATAATTTTTTCTTATCTGCATGTAAATTCTCCTGTTGAAAACTAAGTCTAATTTGATAAAATGATTTATATACATGTTGCAAGATGCCTGGTTTGGGTAACGAAGTCTTTCGGCTGAAGCGGGTCCATACGGGTTGGGTTGTCCCAAAAATATATATTTGTCTTAAAACTGGTCGATTGTGGAAGTGGTTGCTAATATAATAGTCCAATAAATACATGTAAAAGAAACGTATATTATTTAGAAACTAATGGAACTTTGTGAATATAAGAACATAGTAATATGTTTTACTTATCTTCAAATAACTTATGGGTTTTTTCTTTTTCTTTTTAGCTACTCTTTTCTAACCCATATAGCGTTTTTGACCTTTTGAATATAAAACATAATCCCAAGTAATTTACCCAAAAATATTGCTTCTACTCTAAGAAGCTAATTGTAAAACTGATTAGGTATTTAATCTTTTGGTGACAATGGGTTGATTTGGCAAACTAGACGAGTACCCGCGCATAGCGGCGGAAATTCCTATCGGTAAATAGTTATAGTGATAAAAAAAGTTTAAACCGTTTTTCATATTTTCGAAACCCAATTAGACCCATCGGGTTTGAAGTGACCCGGGTCAACCCGGTTTTCAATATATATACATATACTTTTTTTTAATCATTCCAAAAATATATATAAATTTTATTTTTGTGGAAGACCGGGTTGACCCGGTGATCGAACCGTTTGAACTGGTAACCCGGGAACCCGGTAAGTTGACCCGGTCGATTAGAGACCGGGTTGACCGGGTGGTCGAACCGGTAACCCGATGGTCGAACCGGTTGAACCAATAACCCGGTGACAACCCGGTGACTCAGTGACTCGACCGATAAAAAAATTTGAAAGTTAGGAAGTCAACTTCACAATTATTCTTTCAATTCTTATATTTTTTTCAACTGCACAAATTATACCTAAATCTATACTAATATGATTTAGTATTTTTAAATTCAAAAGTTGCCACTTATAAATTAAGTTTCCAAAAATAAGAAAATTCAAAAATTGAGGTTAAACCTCTTATATTTACTAAATATAAGAGGTTTAAACTCAATTCTTGAAATTTCTTATTTTTACTAAATAGTAAAGAAGTTTTGTACTAATCTACTAAACACGTGCACTACACTTTACATGGAGAATTTTTATCACATCAAAAATAACTGAAAACACCTCATATCCAAACTAAAATAAAAAACAAATGTATGAACAAAAATATACAATAAAACCAATTATGTTCCCCATCTTGTAATACTCAACACATTCTTGTACGACGGAGACTGCTGTATTTCTAGGACGAACAGAAACAAGTTAGGGCGACGGCGGGAGTATCTTTTTGGTACCTGAACAAAAAACAAAAAATAAATATCGAAACGAATTAGATATGAATGAATAAACTCTCAAGCATGAAAACCACATAGATCTATATATATAAACAAAAAGCCTAAAAACTTAAAAAGAACTTACAACGGTAGTTAGGGTGGCAACAGTTTCTGACAGCGACCTCGTTTCTGGTGGCGATTCCCAGTGGCGACCTCGTTTTCGGCTGCAGCAATATGTTTTGATGCGGAGGTTTCAGTGGTGTTGCGGCGTTCGGTGGTGGATGGCTTACAATGGTGGCGGCATTCGGTGGTAGAGGGGTAGGGATGGCAACGGGGCGGGTTTGGGGCGGGGGTCGTTCCCCCATCCCCAAACCCGATAAAACTAATTGGCCCCAAACCCGCCCCAAAACCCGTCGGGGATCTTATCGGGGTAACCCGTCGGGGAAGGGTTCTCCCACAAAACAACCTTTAGCCCGGGTCTGATCCTAGTGTATTTCTTACACCACATGAGATACAGGATCTCGTAAAGTATATTAATAATCAAACAAACACCAACAATAATTTTTTTAACACAAATAGTTTTTAAACAAATTACCCTTACATAATCCCAATTAAAAATAACAAGCTGCTAATCAAACATTCGATAATCGGCACAAAATATCATTCAAGGTTCGACACAAAAGATCATTCAAGGCCAAAGATACAAAAGATTATTCAAAAGTTTATGATGCAACATCATTTAAGCCAAAAGCGGACAAATCAGAAAAAAAACATACAAAAACGGATTAAGATAATAAATACGGATGAAAACGTACAAAGACAGACAGAAAAAACGTACAAAAACGGATTAAGAACTTATAAAAACGTACAAACACGTACAAAATCGTATAAAAATTTACCAAAACATATTTAAACTTATAAAAGCATATGAAAACGTATAAAAACGTATAATAACATCGGAGAAAAATAAAAAAGAACGTACCAAGCAAATAAAATAACCAAAATAAATAATATTATTAATATAAAAAATAAAAAAACGGCCATAAATAATAATAGATCAATAATAATAATATTGATTATTAAAAAAGATAAATAAAACCAATTTTAGACACCTATACTCAATCATTTAAGAAAAACAGCATCAAAAGATACAAAAAGAACACATTCAAATATCTATTTAGAAATAAGACCAACACACCATGTATTATACTTGAAAGCTTTGATTTATGTTTTTGGTAGTTTGTTGATAGTCATTTCATTAATACATAAAAACTATAACAAAGACAATAAATGGAAGATAGAATTGCAGTCTAAAAGCAATACAAGAAAGTTGAAATTCATGAAGTCATTGGCAAGTTAACACAACACATCCTAACTAAAGGTTCAAGAAAACAAGCATAATTCTCACCAATTTTGAAATTCTTGTTCGCGCTTTGTCCGGCTGCATCTCATGCTCGTTTTGCTCGTGCTTTATTTTCTACTTCAGTATATTTTCGCCTTTGGATCTTTTTTTTCTACAAAGCAATATTTTTATTAGTTCACATAATCACTTGACATGTATAACATTTTATATTTTATAAATAGTAAATTGCAAAATACATCCCCATGGTTTGCACTTTCTCACATAATATACATCCTTATTAGAAACTTTTGGCAGTTTACATCATTCGATAAGCAAACGTTAGACATAATACATCCCAAGGTAAACGATCACATATTTTTCAGTTTACCTTCTGGACAGAGAAAGATGTATTTTTCTGGATGTTTTTTTTGCCAATATTTTATTTTTATTTTATTATTTTTATTGTATTTTTTTGTTTTATTATTTTTCTTTAATTTTTTAAAACTTTTTATAATTATTGATATTAATATTATTAATATTACCTATAGGACCCGTATTTTTTTATATTAAATACGTTTTTATACTTTAGTGATACATATCGTTTTTACTAAAAAACTTTTTTACGGATAAAAAATTATATGAAAACGGGGTAACGAAAGAGGACTGTGGAGGTGAGATTAGGATGGACGACTTAAGGAGCGGTGACGGTAGAAGGTGCGGGGGGACAAGCTATAGCGCGTTTTTCTACGTTTTTTACGGACAAAAATGTATGAAAACGTACAAAAAACTGATAATAAATACGGATGAAAACTTACAAAAGCGGACAAATCAGAAAAAAAACATACAAAAACGGATTAAGATAATAAATACGGATGAAAACGTACAAAGACAGATAAAAAAAAACGTACAAAAACGGATTAAGAACTTATAAAAACGTATAAACACGTACAAAATCGTATAAAAATTTACCAAAACATATTTAAACTTATAAAAGCATATGAAAACGTATAAAAACGTATAATAACATCGGAGAAAAACAAAAAAAAACATACCAAGCAAATAAAATAACCAAAATAAATAATATTAATAATATAAAAAATAAAAAACGGCCAATAATAATAATAATAATAATAATAATATTAAAAAAATAAATAAAACAATTTTTTAGAGCACCTATACTCAATCATTAAGAAAACAGCATCAAAAGATAACAAGAAAGAACACATTCAAATATTCTATTTAGAAATAAAACAGCACACATGTATTATACTTGAATAGCTTGATTTTATGTTTTTGTAGTTTGTTGATAGTCATTTCATTAATACATAAAAACTATAACAAAGACAATAAATGGAAGATAGAATTGCAGTCTAAAAGCAATACAAGAAAGTTGAAATTCATGAAGTCATTGGCAAGTTAACACAACACATCCTAACTAAAGGTTCAAGAAAACAAGCATAATTCTCACCAATTTTGAAATTCTTGTTCGCGCTTTGTCCGGCTGCATCTCATGCTCGTTTTGCTCGTGCTTTATTTTCTACTTCAGTATATTTCGCTTCAAGATAGTTTTTCTACAAGCAATATTTTTATTAGTTCACATAATCACTTGACATGTATAACATTTTATATTTTATAAATAGTAAATTGCAAAATACATCCCCATGGTTTGCACTTTCTCACATAATATAAATCCATGTCATAAACTTTTAGCAGTTTACATCATTCGATAAGCAAACGTCAGACATAATACATCCTAAGGATGAATGATGCAAATATTTTTCCGTTACCTTCTGACGAGGGATGTATTTTGCTATGTTGTATTTTGTAAATATTTTATTTTTATTTAATTTTTTTGTTTTTTTTATTTTCCTTTTATTCTTTTTAAAACTTTTTATAATTATTATTATTATTACTAATATTACTATTGGCCGTTTTTTATATTAATACGTTTTTATACTTTTTGATACATTTCATTTTTTTACGTTTTCTACGGATAAAAATGTATGAAAACGTACAAAAAACTGATAATAAATACGGATGAAAACGTACAAAAGCGGACAAATTAGAAGAAAAAAACGTACAAAAATGGATTAAGATAATAAATACAGATAAAAACGTACAAAAGCGGACAAATCAGAAAAAAAAACGTACAAAAACGGTTTAAGAACTTATAAAACTTTTCAAAACGTACAAACACGTACAAAATCGTATAAAAATTTACCAAAACGTATTTAAACTTATAAAAGCATATGAAAACGTATAATAACGTCGGAGAAAAACAGAAAAAAACGTACCAAGCAAATAAAATAACAAAAATAAATAATATTAATAATATAAAAAATAAAAAAAGGCCAATAATAATAATAATAATAATATTAAAAAAAATAAATAAAACAAAAAGAATAAAAAAAATATATATATATAATATATTTATATAATAAATCTTTTTATCCTTCACACGAATATTTGTCTTTTTATTTGATCTTTATCCTATATATATATATATATTTGCAAAATACATCCCTTGTAAGAAGATAACGGAAAATATTTGCATCGTTCGTCGTCAGGGATGTATTATGTCTAACGTTTGCTTAACGAATGATGTAAACTGCCAAAAGTTTCCGAAAGGGTTGTATTGTGTGAGAAAGTGCAAACCACAAGGATGTATTTCGCAGTTTACTCTTTTATAAAATTAGCAAAGAAAAGGTTTTTCTCACAAGAGCAAGTTGTGCATCAAGAGCAGCAAGATCTGCTAGCCATAAAGACTTGGGAGTAGCAGCAGTGAGATGCTGTAACTTTGTATCCGTTGCTTTCCTTTCTTCCTCCAACTCCTCTATATACTCAGGTTCAAATATATCATCGAGTTGAGAGATCAAGTAATCATATCCATCATATCCTTTCACTGCCACATCTTCATCTTCCTCCTTTGGGGGGGTTTCTTCCCTTGCCTCCCTTTTAATTGATGGTAAAGTTTTGAAACATTTCTCCTTTAATTCAACACACTTTCCAGATTTCGGTTTTTCCAAATCAAGTTCTTTATTCCGAACTGCACGGGCAAACCTCTCTTTGCTTTTGTTTTGCAATAAAGCTATCTTGAGCTCGTGAGGCAGAGATGTCTGTTAGGCATGCCAGCATTTGGATTACTACAGAGTTTGTTTGATAATCTATTAAAAAAATGAAAAGGAACATCCAACTTACCTTCCTCTTTTCATATAAGTGAAGACGAAAGCGATAGAAAACCTCAAGAACTGTACACAAAAAGAATATAAAGAGTATAAATTAGGGATGGGCACGGTATTATTTTGGTACCGTACCGGCACCGTTTTTGTGGTAACGTATTTTTTCCCGATCAAAATATGTAATACCGATCCCGGAACCGAAGGGTATACCGGTACCGGTACCGGATTCGGGAAACCGGTATTATACCGAAACAAGTACCGTTTTAGAATAAAAGATAAACTCGAATTTGACCATTTTGGTCATTTTAATTCACTTAAAATCTGTTTCTTTTTCTGTGAAGAAAAATGTATTAACTTTTTTTTTACTTATTCTTTCTCAATAACATTATAAACTTACTGCTAGTATAGGTTCATTTAAGCTTCTTTTTTTAGAGTATACATATGTGTTAGGACTTCACATATGTTAGATTTTAAGTAACAGATCTGGGATTTGTCCTATAAATCCTCATTAAGTACAAACAGAAAAAACTTCTTCAAAAGTATGAAAATGAACAGGTGTGAATGTGAAAAATAACATATAAGTTTTCGTATGTATACACATCATTTTTCCTAGCGCTCATCATAGAAAATAAGCATAAGATAATATTTTCGACGTAACTTATGCATGGAACGGATGTTGGAGTGCTTAAATCAAGAGTTTAGTAAAATAAGTTAAGCCTCTTTTTATTCCGGTACTAAACTCGGGATTTCTCGTTTTGGTACCGTACCGATTTTTAATGGTACCGGATCTTTTTTAGCAAATTTTATGGTACCGGTACCGTACCGAATAGTGAGAACCGGTATCGGTACGGTGCCAGTACTGTACCGTTTTTCCAGTACCCATGCTCATCCCTAGTATAAATCAATATGAATAAAGAATATGAAGAGTCGGAGAACAAATTAAGAGTATATGGTACTTACGTTCTTCAGGGGTGTCATACTTCTTTAGTTTACCCTCTGCATCAAGCACATACATGTTACCTGTGCTTAATGTAGTTGTTAGCTTCAATTTATTCCATAACTCCCCCTCCTCTTGTCTTGCTTTGTTCATTTGATCTTTAGTCATGGTAATTTCAAAATGCACTCTAGTATCATCATCATTGCAAGCCTCGTAATACTGCATGGGGTTTGCCATATAAGAGCTAATAAAGATAATAAAATAAAAATACAATATACGCGTTAACTATTTAAAACTTGTTAATTTACCTTAATGTCCTTCCCACCCCGTGAAGCTGCCTCCAAAAATTCATAGTAATCTAGAGTCCAACTCCTTACTGGGAGTTCAGTGATAGTAAGAGCATCCTTGCCCTTGCCCTTGGTTTTAATTCCGTATGTGGTGTATTCATTTGATGAGCTTGGCTGAATTTTTCCTTTAAAGCCTCTATACCATGGAAGCATAGCCAACATTGCTTTACCTTCCAGTAGGCGTATCAGGTTTGCTATAATGTCTCGTGGATTATAATTTGGAATAAACGAACTCCAGGCTCCTCTTGCTTCACTTCCATTTACAAGAACCATTGGGATGATTGGAATAAACCTTTTTTAAAAATAAAAAAATTGAATCATTATAACAACCAATTTAAACAATATCATCATAACACATAGATTATATAAACTAAGATGCAGGCTCAATGGATTGACCATCTTTATTCAAGTAGTTGCGAAGAAGAAGTTCATCATCCTTGTGAAAAAGATATCGTGTGATAGGAGAGATTCGAGTGAAAAGCAATGTGACATCTGCATGATCTTTACCACCCTACAAAGGAATAATAGACTTTAGAATATGCAATGTATACAAAATAATAAATACTCTCTAACTGTATTCACTGTACTAATGATGATTGGCAAAATAAGCAGCTGATATTGCTAGTCACTAAAACTGTACTTCCCTCATTTATCCTATCTTTTATTGATAGGGAACAATGATTTATATAAGGTAGACTAATTTATTTAGACAGGTATGGGTGCTTGGTTTGGTGACTAGTGCTCAAGTTCGAGCCACGACATCCTGTACCTTACCTTTTGTTTTTTACACCATTAAAAGCAAAGAGAAGAAAGATTGTCGATTAGTAATGAAATATGAACACAAGGTTCATTTCATTTCCTATATTTTGAGATTCAATTATACTCTTATTTATGTTTAAATTGTATATCTCACCATCCAACGTGTACCAAAATCCCTTTTTGGCTCAAGAAGGTTAATGTTGTTAATACCAACATAATTTTGGGCCATGCCAATAATGGTATCGACTAGAGTCACCTCACCATCATGATAAGGAGAGTGATTAAGCACATAAATACTAAACTCAATAAGTTTAATTTTTTGAATAATGGGCTTCTTGAGAGCATAGAATAGGATCTTTCTTTCGCAAGGTTTCAACCCATCCACCATTAATGGAATTGATCTTTGGAGATCACCCATTGCATATTGCTTGAACTCTTTGTTCATGAAGTCGCGGTATGGGATGCTCTTCTCCTTAAGGTCAAGATCCTGCATCAAGAAATGACGATTGTAATTAAATTAGTGTCATGTCACCCTGATGTAAACGGGTCAAACTTAACATCAAATACAACACCAAAAGTTGTCCAGCATGTGTGTTTACTATAAACAATCATTTAGAGCTTTGTATTCATTTAGAGTGTTGTATTCAAGATTCAAAATTTCAGAAAATGATTGTAATATATGGAGTGATACTTTTGTAATCATAACTAAATGCATCAGCTATGTATTCAGTAAGATTTTAAAAGTTGACTCAACGATTTGACTATAATGATTGCAAAGCTCTAAATGATTGTGTATAGTAAACACACATGGTGGGCAACTTTTGGTATTTTCCTTATTAATGATTACAAAGCTCTAAATGATTGTGTATAGTAAACACGATTTGACTCTAATGATTACAAAGCTCAACGATTTACTATACACAACACCAAAAGTTGCCCCGCATGTGATAAGAACCTTCTTAGTATTTTCCTTATTTAATATTTAGTTAGTTTTCTTTATCATATTTTCTTAGTAAACAAGTTAAGTCAAGGACATCTTTTTATTATAAATAGGGCATTAGGGTTGTATTCTCTTTATGTTGAATGAATATAAAGTATTGATTTGCTAATCAATTCAGGGGTCGGTTTATCAATCACAATGATATCTTTTGACCTAAACACAATGATATTCTATCAATCACATTCGACAACATAACTGCTAATAACTAAGTTGACAAAAGCAATAACTTAGCAGGTGCTTGAAGCCAGTGCTTTCTCTCCTCAATCTTCATGTTACTAAAGGCAAGCTCAATTGCATCACCATCCTTGTCATTATCCCAAACAAAATCCTTAATGTTCTCATCAAAATTATACTCTCCTCCTTCTTTACTTTCAATAGTTTCCAGCTCCAACAGATAAGGAAAAATATTAAAAATTGCAAAAACAACAATGTATATATAGTTGTGCTATTCAAAATTGACCTTATAGGACGTTATATTGAATTGGTCTCCCAATTTTTTCTTCCTCGCCAGATAGTGGGACATTGTATAGAACAAGAACACTTTATTAGTCCTCTTGTGAGAGGCCTTAACAATTGGTTCTACAAACCACTGCATAAAGTTTTTGACTTTTAGTAAAGATGGCCAGAAATAGTGAAGGAAGTTGATCAATAGCCCTTTGATGCGTGAGCCATAATGATCCTACAAAACACATTTAATGTTCTATAAGCATAAAAAATGGCAGATAGTTGACGCATAGTAAGAGTTATTGGTACACACCTCATTGGCCATAATCATCAAGTGTCCATATCTCAATTCCTTAACATTTTCATAAATTTTACCATCTTGGAGGCCAAGAATCTTCTTAATGTTTTGAATGTCAGTGTTTTTCTCCAATTCTTGAGGACTTGCTTCCCTCACATTGAGCAAGTTACCTTCCAAAGGTAACACACCATATTTATCTTTATCTTGGCCCAATCGAGACATCTGCAAACAATAATAAACATTGTAATAAATGATTGTTTATGTGAACACACGTATCAAATAACAAAGACAAAGACAGCTTACTACAAAATCTGTGGCAAAATATCCTCTTGTGAGAATTAAAGTGCATTGTTGGGAATAAGGTGTATCGGCTAACTTAGCATCTTGCAGTTTAGGAATATTGAGTTTCCCTGCATTACTCTTTTTTTTAGACAGATCTGGCTATTTTCATAACAGTGATGTCTGCAACTGCATAAAAACATTAACAAGACAATAACATAAGTTCTCAAACCCACTAATTTTAGGAATAAATAAAAAAAGGGTGGTTGTTGATTCATACCTATTTCCATTCTTACTTTCCATTTAATTGTTTCAGAAACTTTGGTGTGAGTTTACACGTTGATCCAAAACTGCCGTCATTAGTAGTCAACTTTTCTTTAGTTTGTGAATCAAAAGTAGGGTCGTCAAAATGAGCATTGACAAACACCCAAAGGCACCTCTTTATTTCATTTGGTTGGAGATTCACAATCTCAGCAAGGTAATCGGTAATCAGACTCGTTATATAATCGACATGTGACCCTCCCTTCATCGTGGGGATATTATTCACAAAACTCACCTAATTAATTCATAAGCATATATTAGCGAATATTCACCTCATATACTCAATACATAATTTTATATTTTATACCTGGTGAGAATGCTCAAGATGCCCATCAGCTATAGCAACACATATCTCCCATCTATCGTTAACTTTCTCATAAATCCTATATAAAATGAGAGATGCTTAGCATCAAAATTAGCAAATAAGTATTCATCATAAATATTAAAAAAAGAACCTAACCTGGTAGTATGAGTAGATGTTTCGAGATAAAGCTCAACATATTCTTCAAATGTTCTAGGTAGAACGCGGCATGTTCCATCTAGTTCAACCTTCACACCTGAGCAGCATCCTGCTAAGTCGACGACCCGTCTCTTCATCAAAGAGACTATATCATCTTCAAGACATTCCATGCCAAATTGTGCTAAATCAGGTTTAAATGAAACCATACACCATTTTTCACTAATACTGAACTCTTTCAATTTCTTCCCCATGGTGTTGAACACCTAAACAACAATCAGATGGAAACTGTAATAACCATACATCTCACAGCAAGTATGTATTTTATATACAAATAAGAAGTAGCACTTTAATCCATTATGATGTATGGCACATCTTAACTACATATAAAGCAAAGCATTTAGCTACTTTTCTTGAAATTTCAACATTGTTGAAAAAAGAATTTTAGGAAATGTTGAAATTGATTCTATACTACACATCTCGATCTACTACCTATAATGTAAAAAGACTCGACCTTTGAAAGTGAAAACTCTTAAAGTATTTATGGAAACTAAAAAAAATGTGTAATGCCAAACTTTAAAACTCCACGCCGGTGAACTAGGAAAGCACAAAGTAAACTAGGAAAGGCACAAGTCTTGACAACTTTGTAATGACAAACTTTCAAAGTCCACGCCAGTGAACTAGGAAAGCACAAAGTAAACTAGAAAAGGCACAAGTCTACAAAGTAAACTAGGAAAGTGAACTAGGCTCGAAAATGGCAAACTTTGAAAGTCCACTGATGCTTCAAAGTAAACTAGGAAAATGAAAAATATATTGCTGTATCATGGCTGGACTTTTGTAACATGTACATTCCTACTTTCAAAAAGATATGCAATTAGTATGTGATTAAAAAAAACGCACAAACAAGTACATTGCAATCACACAAGCGTGTTGTCAAAATCTTTTGCAAATAGAGGACCGATTTGAAATACTTGAAACTTTTACTTTGATAAGTTTTGAAATGATTGTCCAAAAACATTCTTAACAAGTTTTCTAAACCAAAAATATAAGAAGATACATTTTCAAAACTTGTATTTTCCAAAGTATCTTAACAAATCTACTGATGCTTCAAAGTAAACTAGGAAAACACACACATGGCTGGAAAATGGCGGGAAAGTGTCTGGAGCAAATTATCCAATAACCCTAACACAATAAATATCAATCTAAACTAAGTATAATTGTATACCTCTTTAGATACCTCATTACCATTGCCCATCTGAATCGAAACATCAATCAAAAAGCCTAGAACCTCATCGATTTGACTATAATTAAAGTCACCATGATTCCAAACACTAATATTCTTATCCGCAACATCTATCTTAACTAAGATATCTTTTACACCTTTTCTATCAGCTGCGCTTATAAGTATTTTGTCGAATATTTGGTAAAGAAGTGGTACGAAGGTGATTGTTTTTTCTATCATTTGGTCGTCCTCCCAGATCCATAGGGTTTCTTCGTTTCTTTCGACGAGGTTGTCCTTTTGCGGTATGCTGTCTGTTTGCTTCTTCGTCGGCATGGTTGGTTGTTACGGCGGCGGGGTTTGTGATTATACGTACAAGTTAGTAGTAATTAAAGTGAAAAGGGTAAAATAGGAGTAATTGAATTATTAAATACTAGTAATTAATTCAGGAATAACTCCTTCCTACTATTACGTTTCCTGAATTTAAAAGTCATTTAAAGTTTGAATTTAATGCGTTTTTTTTCCATCTTTGTATTAAAACATCTATATTTTTATGAATCACCAATTTTTTTTAATTTATAATTAGTCAAATACAAACTTATTTGAAGATTCAAAAAAATCTTAGTACCTCAACTATATGAAATACTAGTCGTCTAACCCGCCCCTACTTTCGTAATATTTTGTACATAATTTTATTTTACGTAATACGTTATCTCTATTAGTCTTTTGTATTGCATGCAGAGTTCTAACAAATTAGCACATCGAGTGCATGCGAGATAGATAAACAAATTAGCACAATCACAAAATACATATAATAAGAGAAGATATGGGTTAAAAATATAAGTTGAGGGCAGTTAGAGTAAAAAAGAGGTGGTTACATTTTCATACCTTTTCATACCCCAGTGAGGAATGGAGTTACTCATTGTTGGGTAATGATTGATTACATTATATCTAACTAACTAGGGATGGCACCCATGGGTAATAGGTATGGGTTCATCAAACCTGTCACCCGAACCCGTGATTTTTTTCTCACCCGCCACCCACCCGTCACCTACCAATGGGTACAACTTCATACCCATACCCATGCCCATGGGTATCCATCACCCGTGGGTTTCTGAAATAAAACAAAATCATAAAACCATGATATGTAAACTAACTATGAAACTAGGTAATAAGACATCATATCAATTTTCTAAGTATTAAGTTCACAAAATACTTAATGACATGTTTAAAACTAGAAAAACTAATCATCATTACATCAAATCACATACATGAACTTCGATATATTGTGTATATATCTTTGAAAGTTTGATATTTCATATTTATCTTTTAGTCTTGTAACTCAAAGAAATTGTTTGTTTACTGTGTAGTCTAGAGATCTTGGTAGTTATTAAATATATACTAACAACCTCACAAATATTTAAGTAGTATAATAAATTTTATTTGAACACAAACAGGTTTAGGGGTACACCCGTGGGTACTTAAGTGGGTACACTCGTGGGTTTCTTAAATGGGTACACGCATGATGGGTATGCATTACACGTCACCCACCCGTCATCTACCAATGGGTATAAATTTTCACCCACGACCCACCCGCGAGTGAAAAATAATGGGATTACCCGCCCATTTACATGTGGGTACCCATGGGTTATGGGTTTTTTCTCGCCCGTTTCCATCCCTATAACTAACCACCACTTTTGATTACCTTTTTTATTCCTTAGGCTCTAAAACGTCCAACCAAGCATGCCCTGAATCATTAGAAAAAAAAAGTAATTTTATTTTGGATCATTTATTCGTGTTTATGAATCATAATCGAATTAGAGAATCAAGAAAAATACTGTTAATGTTTTGTTTTGAATAGTATTTGAATATGTGAATCAAAATTAAGTTATAGTTTTATATTTTTAATCGTTCCTTCCTAAAAGAAAGTTGATTGACTCGTTCAGTTTTTTTTTTACTTTTACTAATTGATATAATAGTGAAAATAATAAACTACCTATATAATAAAATTGAGTAAGTGAATCATAATCGAATAAGTGAATCATAAGCCAAAAACTTGTTAATTTTCGTTTTGAACCATATTCGTATTAGTGAATCAGTTATATACTTGATGACGTTTTTTCTTGAGTCATTGCATAACGAAATAAAATGATTCATTAAGTCTCACCTATTTTATTAATAAATGCTTAATATTTTTTACAATAATTATTCATTAGCGTAGTGTGATTCACTTATGAAATTTTGTTGATGAAATAACTATAACAAAGACAATAATTGGAAGATGGAATTGCAGCCCAAAAGCAATACTACAAAGTTGAAATTCATGAAGTCAATGACAAGTCAACATTACAACACATCCTAACTAAAAAGGTTCAAGAAAACAAGCATAATTCCTACCACTTTTGAAATTCATAGTTAGAAGAACCTTTTTAGTCGCTTAAAATGCTCCTGAACAAAAAACTTAGGTGCATCTCATGAAAATTAAATCACCATCCAATTTGACACATATCTTACATTTAACGGTTAGTTCAACAAAAGTTCAATTTAAAAAAAAAATTGTGCTCCGTTTCTTTTCATAAAATATTACCATAAAATGTGCACATAAATTTTTTTCTATCTATTTATAGTCAAATAAAAGTAACTATACTTATGATATGCCGGTTCCACTAGCTTTGTGTTTAGTTTTTAGAACCATTCAAATAGTACACTTTCTACACTCGAAATCAACCTCTTTGACCAACCGATGAACCAACAAGAAATAATTACATACTAGTTATGGGTTGTAACCATCATGACCACCTTAGGTTGAAATCATCATTTACACACGTGCATTCGGGTCATCATCTACTTAAACTACACTACTATTACTAGAGTTGGTAAAGGGTCAACCAATATCATGTGTAAATAAATAAGGTCGGGTGTAATAAGGAGATCTCAATATCAGCATCATTTATTTGTGTTTATAAATCATAATCGAGCTAGTATAGCGGTGTAAGAACTTTTGTTGATAAAGGTTGAAATATGGAAGAATATAACACTCGTTAAGTCCTTTAAAGAACCAATAATGAAATTTGCAAATACTTTCAAGTGAGGGGTTTAACAAGAACAAGGACTAATATGAAAGTATTGCAAATTAAGGACTGATTTTGAAATTCAGTTTGACCTGTTTCGGTTTAATGGTTCGGTGGACAGGTGCAATAAGCTGGTTCGGTGAACCTTTGTCCTTCGGTGACCTGTCAACGTCCGGTGACCCCTAGGTTTGGTGACCTGTCATTCGGTGCCCCCAGATTCGATGACCCCTAGTTCGGTGACATGGGTCGGTGAAGAGGGCTGGTGACCTGGGTCGATGAACCTGCTACAATATTAAAAAGAAATATGCTCCAAGTGGGACTCGAACACAAGACCTTGAAGTTCAATCCATTCGGTGGTAACACAAGAAATATGCTCCAAGTGGTGACCTGGGTGAAGAGTACCGCACCTTAAGTTCAATCCCAAAACCAACTGAGCTAGTATAGCTTTGTGTTTTAGTACACCTTCGTTACTTGCTTATTACTCTTTTGGTTTAAAACAACAGACTTGAGGTTCAGTCTATTTTTTCTTTAAAAATCTCATTCGGTGGTAACACAAAAAATAAAGAAACACAATTTGTTTTCCACTCATTAATTAAAAGACTTATTAAACCCAAATCATTTTCATTATTGAAACTAAAGCTTGAACCGTTTTCTTCTAAATCACTTTTTAGAAAAAAAAGACATAAACTTTATGTGATATTTTGCATTTTAAAATCAAAATTTAAATCTTTTTGAAAAAAATAAGAAGAATAACTGATTTAGAGAGAAAATAAGCTCAAACAAGCTTCGAAGAAGCTACAAAACCCACGAAAACAACACAATACAATAACCACACCTCCGGTTAGCTCTTAATACCACTTGATAGCTTCAATAATCACATAGTTTAATATGTTTTTATGAGCTTTTATACGTTTTCGCACGTTTTATACGTTTTTTTACGTTTTATACGTTTTCGCACTTTTTTCTACGTTTTCGCACGTTTTTCTACATTTTTGTTCGCTTTCGCTCGTTTCGCTTGTTTTTCTACGTTTTCGCACGTTTTCACTCGTTTCCCACGTTTTGTTTACTTTTTCACACGTTTTTCTACCTTTTCGCACTTTTTCGCACGTTTTTCTACGTTTTCGCTCGTTTCGCACGTTTTTCTACATTTTCGCTCGTTTCGCAGGGATTTCTACATTATCTTTCGTTTTTTTGTTCTTACGTTTTCGTTCTTTTGCAAATATTTTATTTTTATTTTATTTTTTTATTTTTTTATTTTCCTTTAATTTTTTTAAAACTTTTTATAATAATAATAATTATTATTATTAATATTACTATTGGCCATTTTTTATATTAATACGTTTTTATACTTTTTGATACATTTCGTTTTTTTACGTTTTCTACGGATAAAAATGTATGAAAACGTACAAAAAAACTGATAATAAATACGGATGAAAACGTACAAAAGCGGACAAATAAGAAAAAAACGTACAAAAACGGATTAAGATAATAAATACAGATGAAAACGTACAAAAGCGGACAAATCAGAAAAAAAAACGTACAAAAACGGTTTAAGAACTTATAAAACTTTTCAAAACGTACAAACACGTACAAAATCGTATAAAAATTTACCAAAACGTATTTAAACTTATAAAAGCATATGAAAACGTATAATAACGTCGGAGAAAAACAGAAAAAAACGTACCAAGCAAATAAAATAACAAAAATAAATAATATTAATAATATAAAAAATAAAAAAGGCCAATAATAATAATAATAATAATATTAAAAAAAACAAAACAAAATTAAAAAAATAAAATAATATATATATATATATATATATATATATATATATATATATATATATATATATATATATATATATATATATTTGCAAAATACATCCCTTGTAAGAAGATAACGGAAAATATTTGCATCGTTCGTCGTCAGGGATGTATTATGTCTAACGTTTGCTTAACGAATGATGTAAACTGCCAAAAGTTTCCGAAAGGGTTGTATTGTGTGAGAAAGTGCAAACCACAAGGATGTATTTCGCAGTTTACTCTTTTATAAAATTAGCAAAGAAAAGGTTTTTCTCACAAGAGCAAGTTGTGCATCAAGAGCAGCAAGATCTGCTAGCCATAAAGACTTGGGAGTAGCAGCAGTGAGATGCTGTAACTTTGTATCCGTTGCTTTCCTTTCTTCCTCCAACTCTCTCTCATATTTATCAGGTTAAATATAATCATCGGTGTGAGATCAAGTAATCATATCCATCATATCCTTTCACTGCCACATCTTCCTCTTCCTCCTTTGGGGGGGTTTCTTCCCTTGCCTCCCTTTTAATTGATGGTAAAGTTTTGAAACATTTCTCCTTTAATTCAACACACTTTCCAGATTTCGGTTTTTCCAAATCAAGTTCTTTATTCCGAACTGCACGGGCAAACCTCTCTTTGCTTTTGTTTTGCAATAAAGCTATCTTGAGCTCGTGAGGCAGAGATGTCTGTTAGGCATGCCAGCATTTGGATTACTACAGAGTTTGTTTGATAATCTATTAAAAAAATGAAAAGGAACATCCAACTTACCTTCCTCTTTTCATATAAGTGAAGACGAAAGCGGTTATAACTCAAGAACTGTACTCAAAAAGATATAAGAGTATAAATTAGGGTAATGGGGCACGGTATTATTTTTGTACCGTACCGGCACCGTTTTTGTGGTAACGTATTTTTTCCCGATCAAAATATGTAATACTGATCCCGGAACCGAAGGGTATACCGGTACCGGTACCGGTACCGGATTCGGGAAACCGGTATTATACCGAAACAAGTACCGTTTTAGAATAAAAGATAAACTCGAATTTGACCATTTTGGTCATTTTAATTCACTTCAAATCTGTTTCTTTTTCTGTGAAGAAAAATGTATTAACTTTTTTTTTACTTATTCTTTCTCAATAACATTATAAACTTACTGCTAGTATAGGTTCATTTAAGCTTCTTTTTTTAGAGAATACATATGTGTTAGGACTTCACATATGTTAGATTTTAAGTAACAGATCTGGGATTTGTCCTATAAATCCTCATTAAGTACAAACAGAAAAAACTTCTTCAAAAGTATGAAAATGAACAGGTGTGAATGTGAAAAATAACATATAAGTTTTCGTATGTATACACATCATTTTTCCTAGCGCTCATCATAGAAAATAAGCATAAGATAATATTTTCGACGTAACTTATGCATGGAACGGATGTTGGAGTGCTTAAATCATGAGTTTAGTAAAATAAGTTAAGCCTCTTTTTATTCCGGTACTAAACTCGGGATTTCCTGTTTTGGTACCGTACTCTCTCACTGTATTCACTGTACTATTGCTGATTGGCAAAATAAGCAGCTGATATTGCTAGTCACTAAAACTGTACTTCCTTCATTTATCCTATCTTTTATTGATAGGGAACAATGATTTATATAAGGTAGACTAATTTATTCAGACATGGGTGCTTGGTTTGGTGACTAGTGCTCAAGTTCGATCCACGACATCCTGTACCTTACCTTTTGTTTTTTACACCATTAAAAGCAAAGAGAAGAAAGACTGTCGATTAGTAATGAAATATAAACACAAGTTTCATTTCATTTCCTATATTTTGAGACTCAATTATACTCTTATGTATGTTTAAATTGTATATCTCACCATCCAACGTGTACCAAATTCCCCTTTTGGCTCAAGAAGGTTAATGTTGTTACTACCAACATAATTTTGGGCCATACCAATAATGGTATCGACTAGAGTCACCTCACCATCATGATAAGGAGAGTGATTAAGCACATAATAATATCTAAACTCTGGTAAACTTTAATTTTCTGAATAATGGGCTTCTTGAGAGCATAGAATAGGATCTTTCTTTCTTGAGGTTTCAACCCATCCACCATTGATGGAATTGATCTTTGGAGATCAGCCATTGCATATTGCTTGAACTCTTTGTTCATGAAGTCGCGGTATAGGATGCCCTTCTCCTTTAGGTCAAGATCCTGCATCAAGAAACGACGATTGTAATGAAATTCGTGTCATGTCTCATTGATGTAAACGGGTCAAACTTAACATCAAACACAACACCAAAAGTTGCCCAGCATGTGTGTTTACTATACACAATCATTTAGAGCTTTGTATTCATTTAGAGTGTTGTATTCAAGATTCAGAATTTCAGAAAATGATTGTAATATATGGAGTGATATTTTTGTAATCATAACTAAATGCATCAGCTATTTTTGTAATCATAACTAAATGCATCAGCTATTTTTTCTAAATGATTGTGTATAGTAAACACACATGCTGGGCAACTTTTGGTATTTTCCTTATTGCTCTAAATGATTGTGTATAGTAAACACGATTTGACTATAATGATTACAAAGCTCAACGAGTTCTTTACCAACACCTAAAGTTGCCCCGCATGTGATAAGAACCTGCTTAGTATTTTCCTTATTAATTTTTAGTTAGTTTTCTTTATCATATTTTCTTAGTAAACAAGTTAAGTCGAGGACATCTTTTTATTATAAATAGGGCATTAGGGTTGTATTCTCTTTATGTTGAATGAATATGAAGTATTGATTTGCTAATCAATTCGGGGGTCGGTTTATCAATCACAATGATATCTTTTAACCTAAACACAATGATATTCTATCAATCACATTCGACAACATAACTGCTAATAACTAAGTTGACAAAAGCAATACCTTAGGAGGTGCTTGAAGCCAGTGCTTTCTCTCCTCAATCTTCATGTTACTAAAGGCAAGCTCAATTGCATCACCATCCTCGTCATTATCCCAAACAAAATCCTTAATGTGCTCATCAAAATTATACTGTCCTCCTTCTTCACTTTCAATAGTTTCCAGCTCTTACAGATAAGGAAAAATATTAAAAATTGCAAAAACAACAATGTATATATAGTTGTGCTATTCAAAATTGACCTTATAAGACGTTATATTGAATTGGTCTCCCAATTTTTTCTTCCTCGCCAGATAGTGGGACATTGTATAGAACAAGAACACTTTATTAGTCCTCTTGTAAGAGGCCTAACAATTTGCTTCTACAAAACACTGCATAACTTTTTGACTTTTAGTACAAGATGGCCAGAATAGTGTAGGAAGTTGATCTAATAGCCATTTGATGCGTGACATCATGATCCTACAAAACAATTTTATGTTCTATAAGATACAAAATGGCAGATAGTTGATATTGGCAACACATAGTAAGAAAACACACCTCATTGACCATAATCATCAAGTGTCCATATCTCAATTCCTTAACATTTTCATAAATTTTACCATTTTTGGAGGCAGTATTCTTCTTATTGTTTTGATGTCAGTGTTTTTTCTCCTATTCTGTGGGCCTGGCTTCTCTCACATTGGATCAAGTTCTTTCAAAGAGAAACTCAAACCTATATTTATCTATTTCCTTAGCCAATCGAGACGTCTGACAATCACATAATAAAACATTGTTATAAATGATTGTTTTGTGGGAATTCACGTAGTAAATACATAAGACAAAGACAGCTTACTACAAAATCTGTGGCAAAATATCCTCTTGTGAGAATTAAAGTGCATTGTTGGGAATAAGGTGTATCGGCTAACTTAGCATCTTGCAGTTTAGGAATATTGAGTTTCCCTGCATTACTCTTTTTTTTAGACAGATCTTCAAACAGTGAGTCTGCAACTGCAAAAACATTAACAAGACAATAACATAAGTTCTCAAACCCACTAATTTTAGGAATAAATAAAAAAAGGGTGGTTGTGCATACTTTTCTTCAGAAACTTTGGTGTGAGTTTACACGTTGATCCAAAACTGCCGTCATTAGTAGTCAACTTTTCTTTAGTTTGTGAATCAAAAGTAGGGTCGTCAAAATGAGCATTGACAAACACCCAAAGGCACCTCTTTATTTCATTTGGTTGGAGATTCACAATCTCAGCAAGGTAATCAGTAATCAGACTCGTTATATAATCGACATGTGACCCTCCCTTCATCGTGGGGATATTATTCACAAAACTCACCTAATTAATTCATAAGCATATATTAGCGAATATTCACCTCATATACTCAATACATAATTTTATATTTTATACCTGGTGAGAATGCTCAAGATGCCCTAAGCTTTTCTGCTAATCTTATTCTCCCATCTATCTGTTTACTTTCAGCTTAATTCCTATATTAATATCGAGCAGATGCTTAGCATCTATATTAGGAGCAAATAAGTTTTCTTTATAAATATTAATAAAGAAACATAATCCGGGGAGGGTTAGTTATGAGTAGATGTTTCGAGGGGGATAAAAAAGCTCAAATATTCTTCAAATTGTTCTAGGTAGAACGCGGCTTGTTCCATCTAGTTCAAACACTTCACACATGGGCAGCATCCTGCTAGTCGACGACCCGTCTCTTCTTAATGAGGGACTATATCAGCTTCAGGACATTCCATGCCACAGTGTGCTAAAATACAGTTTTTAAATGAAACCATACACCATTTTTCACTAATACTAAACTCTTTCAATTTCTTCCCCATGGTGTTGAACACCTAAACAACAATCAGATGGAAACTGTAATAACCATACATCTCACAGCAAGTATGTATTTTATATACAAATAAGAAGTAGCACTTTAATCCATTATGATGTATGGCACATCTTAACTACATATAAAGCAAAGCATTTAGCTACTTTTCTTGAAATTTCAACATTGTTGAAAAAAGAATTTTAGGAAATGTTGAAATTGATTCTATACTACACATCTCGATCTACTACCTATAATGTAAAAAGACTCGACCTTTGAAAGTGAAAACTCTTAAAGTATTTATGGAAACTAAAAAAAATGTGTAATGCCAAACTTTAAAACTCCACGCCGGTGAACTAGGAAAGCACAAAGTAAACTAGGAAAGGCACAAGTCTTGAAAATTTGTATAATGACAAATTTCAACAGGGTCCACCGCCAGTGAACTAGGAAAGCACAAAGTAAACTAGAAAAGGTACAAGTCTACAAAGTAAACTAGGAAAGTGAACTAGGCTCGAAAATGGCAAACTTTGAAAGTCCACTGATGCTTCAAAGTAAACTAGGAAAATGAAAAATATATTGTTGTATCATGGCTGGACTTTTGTAACATGTACATTCCTACTTTCAAAAAGATATGCAATTAGTATGTGATTAAAAAAAACGTACAAACAAGTACATTGCAATCACACAAGCGTGTTGTCAAAATCTTTTGCAAATAGAGGACCGATTTGAAATACTTGAAACTTTTACTTTGATAAGTTTTGAAATGATTGTCCAAAAACATTCTTAACAAGTTTTCTAAACCAAAAATATAAGAAGATACATTTTCAAAACTTGTATTTTCCAAAGTATCTTAACAAATCTACTGATGCTTCAAAGGATAAATAGGAAAACACACCATGGCTGGAAAATGGCGGGGAAAGTGTTGGAGGCAAATTATCCAAAAACCTCTAACACAATAAATATCAATCTAAACTAAGTATAATTGTATACCTCTTTAGATACCTCATTACCATTGCCCATCTGAATCGAAACATCAATCAAAAAGCCTAGAACCTCATCGATTTGACTATAATTAAAGTCACCATGATTCCAAACACTAATATTCTTATCCGCAACATCTATCTTAACTAAGATATCTTTTACACCTTTTCTATCAGCTGCGCTTATAAGTATTTTGTCGAATATTTGGTAAAGAAGTGGTACGAAGGTGATTGTTTTTTCTATC
Organism: Tanacetum coccineum; assembly: GCA_026074375.1. Classification (NCBI taxonomy): domain Eukaryota; kingdom Viridiplantae; phylum Streptophyta; class Magnoliopsida; order Asterales; family Asteraceae; genus Tanacetum; species Tanacetum coccineum. The sequence continues at coordinate 81,133 of BQNB010006333.1, forward strand.
ATTTGGTCGTCCTCCCAGATCCATAGGGTTTCTTCGTTTCTTTCGACGAGGTTGTCCTTTTGCGGTATGCTGTCTGTTTGCTTCTTCGTCGGCATGGTTGGTTGTTACGGCGGCGGGGTTTGTGATTATACGTACAAGTTAGTAGTAATTAAAGTGAAAAAGGTAAAAAAGGAGTAATTGAATTATTAAATACTAGTAATTAATTCAGGAATAACTCCTTCCTACTATTACGTTTCCTGAATTTAAAAGTCATTTAAAGTTTAAATTTAATGCGTTTTTTTCCATCTTTGTATTAAAACATCTATATTTTTATGAATCACCAATTTTTTTTAATTTTTTAATTACTTAATTACAAACTTATTTGAAGATTCATAATTAAATTCTTAGTACATCAGACTTTTATGTAATACTAGTCGTCTATCCCGCCCTTACTTTCGTAATATTTGTACCATAATTTTTTTTTACGTAATATGGTATCATTTATTTGACTTTTGTATTGCATGCCACGAGTTATACATAATCTAGCACATCGAGTGCATGCGTGATTAGATAAACAAATTTGCAACAATCACATAACTTCTTATATTACGAGAAGTATGGGTTTTTTATATATTAGTTACTGAGGGCAGTTAGAGTAAAAAAGAGGTGGTTACATTTTCATACCTTTTCATACCCCAGTGAGGAATGGAGTTACTCATTATTGGGTAATGATTGATTACATTATATCTAACTAACTAGGGATGGCACCCATGGGTAATAGGTATGGGTTCATCAAACCTGTCACCCGAACCCGTGATTTTTTTCTCACCCGTCACCTACCAATGGGTACAACTTCATACCCATACCCATGCCCATGGGTATCCATCACCCGTGGGTTTGTGAAATAAAACAAAATCATAAAACCATGATATGTAAACTAACTATGAAACTAGGTAATAAGACATCATATCAATTTTCTAAGTATTAAGTTCACAAAATACTTAATGACATGTTTAAAACTAGAAAAACTAATCATCATTACATCAAATCACATACATGAACTTCGATATATTGTGTATATATCTTTGAAAGTTTGATATTTCATATTTATCTTTTAGTCTTGTAACTCAAAGAAATTGTTAGTTTACTGTGTAGGTAAGTGATCTTTGTTAGTTAGTAAATTTATATAACAAACCTCACAAACTATTTAAGTAGTATAATAAATTTTATTTGAACACAAACGGGTTTAGGGGTACACCCGTGGGTATTTAAGTGGGTACACTCGTGGGTTTCTTAAATGGGTACACCCATGATGGGTATGCATTACACGTCACCCACCCGTCATCTACCAATGGGTATAAATTTTCACCCACGACCCACCCGCGAGTGAAAAATAATGGGATTACCCGCCCATTTACATGTGGGTACCCATGGGTTATGGGTTTTTTCTCGTCCGTTGCCATCCCTATAACTAACCAACACTTTTGATTACCTTTTTTATTCCTTAGGCTCTAAAACCTCCAACCAAGCATGCCCTGAATCATTAGGAAAAAAAAAGTAATTTTATTTTGCATCATTTATTCGTGTTTATGAATCATAATCGAATTAGAGAATCAAGAAAAATACAGTTAATGTTTTGTTTTGAATAGTATTTGAATATGTGAATCAAAATTAAGTTATAGTTTTATATTTTTAATCGTTCCTTCCTAAAAGAAAGTTGATTGACTCGTTCAGTTTTTTTTTACTTTTTCTTTTTGATATAAAGTGATTATAATTAAACTACTATATAATAAATTGAGTAAGTGATCATAAGCGAATAAGTGAATCATAGCCAAAAAACTGTTAATTTCGTTTGAACCACTTTCCTATTAGTGAATCAGTTTATATTACATTGATGACGTTTTTTTCTTGCTGTTCATTGCTTAACGAAAATAAAATGATCATTAAGTGCTCACTATTTTATTAATAAATGCTTAATATTTTTGACAATAATTATTCATTAGCGTAGTGTGATTCACTTATGAAATTTTGTTGATGAAATAACTATAACAAAGACAATAATTGGAAGATGGAATTGCAGCCCAAAAGCAATACTACAAAGTTTCGAAACTTCATGAGTCGAATGAAAAGTCACATTACAAACACATCCTAACTAAAAAGGTTCAAGAAAACAAGCATAATTCCTACCACTTTTGAAATTCATAGTTTGAAGAACCTTTTTAGTCGCTTAATTGCTTTTTTCGAACAAGAAAAATTAGGTGCATATCATGATAATTATATCGCCGTCAATTTGACACATATCTTTAATTTAACGTTGTTCATCATAAGTTCAATTAAAAAAAAATTATGCTCCGTTTCTTTTTCATAAAATTTTACCATAAAATGTACATAAATTTTTGTTCTATTTTTTATAGTCAAATAAAAGTAAACTTTACTTATGATATGAGGTTCCACTTGACTCTTGTGTTTAGTTTTTAGAACCATTCAAATAGTACACTTTCTACACTCGAAATCAACCTCTTTGACCAACCGATGAACCAACAAGAAATAATTACATACTAGTTATGGGTTGTAACCATCATGACCACCTTAGGTGGAAATCATCATTTACACACGTGCATTGGGTTTCTTCATCTACTTAAATACAATACTATTACTTGAGTGGTAATGTCAACGAATATCATGTGTAAATAATTAAAGGTCGTGTGTATAAGGAGTTCATTAACGCAGTTATCAGCATCATTTATTTGTGTTTATATATCATAATCGAGATAGTATTAGCGGGTGTAAGAACTTTTGTTGTTAAAGGTTGAAATATGGAAGAATGATATCACTACGGTGAGTCCACTTTAAGAACCAATAATGAAATTTGCAAATACTTTCAAGTGAGGGGTTTAACAAGAACAAGGACTAATATGAAAGTATTGCAAATTAAGGACTGATTTTGAAATTCAGTTTGATGCATGTGTAGTTTTATGTTCGGTGGACAGGTGCAATAAGCTGGTTCGGTGAACCTTTGTCCTTCGGTGACCTGTCAACGTCCGGTGACCCCTAGGTTTGGTGACCTGTCATTCGGTGCCCCCAGATTCGATGACCCCTAGTTCGGTGACATGGGTCGGTGAAGAGGGCTGGTGACCTGGGTCGATGAACCTGCTACAATATTAAAAAGAAATATGCTCCAAGTGGGACTCAAACACAAGACCTTGAAGTTCAATCCATTCGGTGGTAACACAAGAAATATGCTCCAAGTGGTGACCTGGGTGAAGAGTACCGCACCTTAAGTTCAATCCCAAAACCAACTGAGATAGTATAGCTTTGTGTTTTAGTACACCTTCGTTACTTGCTTATTACTCTTTTGGTTTAAAACAACAGACTTGAGGTTCAGTCTATTTTTTCTTTAAAAATCTCATTCGGTGGTAACACAAAAAATAAAGAAACACAATTTGTTTTCCACTCATTAATTAAAAGACTTATTAAACCCAAATCATTTTCATTATTGAAACTAAAGCTTGAACCGTTTTCTTCTAAATCACTTTTTAGAAAAAAAAGACATAAACTTTATGTGATATTTTGCATTTTAAAATCAAAATTTAAATCTTTTTGAAAAAAATAAGAAGAATAACTGATTTAGAGAGAAAATAAGCTCAAACAAGCTTCGAAGAAGCTACAAAACCCACGAAAACAACACAATACAATAACCACACCTCCGGTTAGCTCTTAATACCACTTGATAACTTCAATAATCACATAATTTAATATGTTTTTATGAGCTTTTGTACGTTTTCGCACGTTTTATACGTTTTTTTACGTTTTCGCACTTTTTTCTACGTTTTCGCACGTTTTTCTACATTTTCGTTCGCTTTCGCTCGTTTCGCACGTTTTTCTACGTTTTCGCACGATTTCTACGTTTTCACTCGTTTCGCACGTTTTGTTTACTTTTTCACACGTTTTTCTACCTTTTCGCACTTTTTCGCACGTTTTTCTACGTTTTCGCTCGTTTCGCACGTTTTTCTACATTTTCGCTCGTTTCGCACGTTTTTCTACGTTTTCGTACTTTTTTCTACGTTTTCGCACGTTTTTCTACATTTTCGCTCCTTTCGCAGGGATTTCTACATTATCTTTCGTTTTTTTGTTCTTACGTTTTCGTTCGTTTTCGTACGTTTTTGTCCGTTTTCATACGTTTTTTCAAGTTTTCATCCTTTTTCGTTTACTTTCTCGTCCGTTTTCTTACGTTGAAAATGTTTTCTTTCGTTGAAAACATAAAATACGTAAAATGTACGAAAACCTACGAAAGCGGATGAAAACGCATGTAAACGTACGAAAACGTAAAAAGACGTATGAAAACGGATGAAACCGTAAAAAGCAGACGAAAACGTACGAAAATGAGCGAAAACGTGCGAAGGCGAGGTGAAAACGTAAAAAACAGACGAAAACATAAGAAAACGGATGGAAACGTAAAAAAACGTACGAAAACGTAAGAAAACAGAAGAAAAAGGTAGAAGAGGGACGAAAACGTAAAAAACGAACAAAAACGGATGAAAACATACGAAAACGTAAAAAACGTACAAAAACGAGTGAAAACAGACGAAAATGTACGGAGACGGACTAAAACGTAAGAAAACGCATGAAAACGTAAAAAACGGACGAAAACGTAAGAAAACGGGCAAAACGTAAAAACTGACAAAAACGGAAGAAAATGGAATAATACAGCCGAAAATGTAAGAAAACGGGCGAAAACGTAAAAAACAGACGAAAAGGTACGAAAAGCGGACGAAAACGTATAAAAACGTACAAAACGGATGAAAACTAACAAGGCCCACCTATAATATTATTGGAAACCAAATTAGACTAAAGTTTAACCAATGGGCAAAAAAATACCCATCACATATTTTTCATGCCCATAATGCCCGTTTATTCAATCCAAAAATTTTGTGTTGCCCAAATAGCCCAATTAGAATAAAAGACAATACTCATTTAGCCCATGATGTTAAAAAAAGGGGTCCAAATAGCCCAAATTAGAACATATGGGTATGCTTTGCCACCTCTAGTTTGTTTGTTTGTTTGGAGGCTTTATGCGTTGTTGTTGTTGTTCTTAGCACTAGATCTCATGTCCATGATTTTCTTATAAAGTATGATTAGCGTGCGCGTGATATATACTACTAGTAGTTTGTTTGTTAGGAAAATAAAAATAAAAAATGTCACATTAATCGCGATAATGTCAATACAGTATTAATTATATGCCAGATTATGTGTTTTTTGGGGTACAAATGAATTAACCAATGGGGGAGACCGTGCTAGTGATTTTGCTACTTTTTGTTATTTTTATAGCAATGATGTTTGGTATGAGTGAATCAATGAGAATGGAATTGTTGAGAAAGAGAATGGCTTGAAAGAATGAAAATAAACTCTGCTGTTTGGTATGAATAAAGAATCAAATAGAAGAATATGATAAAAAAATGTAATGTTTTTTGGAACAAGCATGGAATGAAAGTTTAAAGAATGGGAAGATAGTTCCCCTACATTGTTTTGATTAAATAGTACTTCGTATGTTTTTTTTCTTTTTTCTGGTCAAACTTTCATCGATTAATCATCATTCCATCACTTTATTATCTTTAAATCAAGTTTATCATCTTCCATGATTTGATGGTTCATACTTATACTTTACATTTTTTACTACCGCAACATATAATGGTACAAAATAAGTCGTAATTTCCATGGACTATATGTTTCAAGTGGAAACTTTCCACCCTCATGATATTGAAAAAAACAAAAGCTATAATAAAACAAAATTGTACATAAATTTAAATATGGAAGATGAGGTTGGTAAGCATTGCTGATGAAAAATCGAAGGTCACAATTGGTTAGTGTATGTTCATAAAATGTTTAATTTAATGGAGGTAAAATTAGATATAGCAGAAATGGAAATAAAAGGTTACTTAATTTACAAAGGGTTTGATGATGAAGATGAACCGTAGATAAAGGTGACCTCAAGAGCAGAGAAAAGAGTAAATTGCATACATCGTCCTTAAGGTTTGATCAAATTGCAGCTTTCGTCCTAAATAGTTTGTAATTGTAGATATCGTCCCAGTGGGAAACCTTTTTACAAATTTTGGTCCCTGGCAGGGACGATTTATGCAATTTTACACTTAATTTTGGTCCTACTAGGGACCAAAATTTGCAAAAAGGTTTCCCATAGGGACGATATTTGCAATTACAAACTATTTAGGAGGAAAGTTGCAATTTGGCTAAACTTCATGGACGATTTATGCAATTTACTCGCAGAGAAAACTATGTTAGGGTTTGAATTTTTTCCCAAATGAGTAGCATGTGCGATGCACATGACTTTAACTTTTAATTTCTTTTATTTTTCCTGATTCTCTCATGAATGGAAGGGGGAATGGTTTTTGTCTATTTTGGACGATTCTTTTGATTCTTCTCTTTTTTTAAAGAATGATTTTGATGGAAATGGAATCACATTTTAATTCTCTATTTCCATTCCTCGTGGTACAAAAATGTATGAAAATAGGAAAATTATGCACCACAAAATGACCTAAACATGACACAAAACCATCTATTGATGACTCATATGACAAACAGTGGTACAATGACAGACAAATGGAAAAGTATGTTTATGTTTTATTAAACAAAATCAATATTGAAATGCCTAATTTGAGTCTTAAGCCTTGGTGAGCATAACTTAAGAGTGTACTCAAGGCCTATATTTAAGAAGTTAGTAATAGTCAAGACATGCATCATTGCATTTGCATGGGATCTTGAGAATCTATTAGACGCAGAAGAAAGCGATGATGAAGAAGAGGGAAATTATGAGTCCAATCATGAAAATCTACTGGGTGTTAAGGGGCTTAAAGTGAGATGGTTGCCTTCCCAAGCATCAGGCAGAAGTGGAAAATGAAGATGAAGCTGCTGAAGTGGCCAGAGTTAAGCAGAATGCTCATGGACGGTAAATATTCCATCTTTTCAAATTTTCTATTGGGCAACGTGTCAAAAATGGATTGCTGTTGAAATTGTTTGCTTTTAGTAGGGGCTCAATCAGGTTGAAATTCCAATTTTTAGTTTGAGAAAATACATATAGGTGAGTTGTATGTGTTCTACTTGATTTTTGAGATAAAACCTTTATTTTATCTCTATTTTAGAACACTAAAGAGCTATATCTATGAATAGAATTATGCTCAGTCACTAATACTATATCAATTTCTCAATAGAAAAATGTTGGGTTTACTTTCAAAGTCAATTCTATGTAAACCTTCTATTTGTTTACAACACTGGATCGAATTGCAGATGATGAGGCTGAAGGGAAGAATAAAAAGGTTTAATCAGGAGATATGGGATTGGTTCCTATGCAGCACTTAAATCATAATTTCAAAAACAAGGAGAAGTTGAAAGCAATCAACACAGTGGTGAAACCTAAGTCTTATATCGCCCAACTTGATGGATCATTCTCTATAAATGTGAATGCGGTAAGATGTTGGTATATGTATCTGTTTTTAGTTATGCATATAATTTGTATCCATATCCTTGTGGAGTGAAATAATCGGTATCTAACAATCCATATCTGTATTAGTTTTAAGAGAATAAAAGACGGCTGTTCTCAGCCAAATGACCAAACCTAACTGAACCATCTTGTTTAACTAAGTTCTTTATAAAGTAAACCCACTAATAACATATATACATTAGCATTATAAAATAGTTAGGTAATATAAGATACTACATAATGCTATATTTTACTATTTTTTTTTGGCTACCTGAGTGTTTTTTTCTGGTAAAAGAAAAGCTAACAATGTAAGCGTTTCTGGTTGCACCTAATCGCTTTTAAAATGGAAAAACCATAATAAAAAACTACATGACTATCTTTATATGATTTAATTTTTAATTTAATATAATCCATTTTCATTTGAAGTTTTTAAATTTTGTTAACCAGAAAAACCAAAACCTATCCGCACCATGCTCACCCCTATATAACACTGCTATAAATTGTAATTCCAGCATTTCTTTATTTGGCTATGTAGTTTTCATCGTGAAATTTAATTAATGTAACAATGTGGTAGCAGGATGAATTGTTTCTTTACAGAAAGAACTTCTCTCTGAAAAGATGAAACCCAAAAACAAAGATGATCTAGAGCAAGGCTTACTAAATAAGAAGCTTAAAATATTGAATGACGAGATGAATATTGTGAAGGTTAGTGAGTTGTTTCTCTCTATTAATATCAGAGACAAAATAGCACTCTTAGTGAAAATTTCAGTGTATGTTGATGACGTATAGTATGAATAACAGGCTTATTGGGCTTAATTCATACTATACACATTTGAGCCCCGACCCAATATGACAAAACGCATGAGCCGCCACTAAGCCTAGAGACAAGCTGGCTGCGTCCCGGACGTTTTAAGACGCACGCATATAAGGCGCTCCTGCAACACACTTGCAGAAGGAAATCTGCATTCGGAAGGCAATCTGCGTCCGCAATCACGATTAAAGCGGACCCTTTCCCGACAAGGGTCCCACTCCGACCACTAACAGCTACAAGCGAAATACTAGGAAATCCTAGTACTAGACTCCCCTATAAATAGGAGTCCTCTAACACCATAAGTTACACAAATTCTGACTCACTCTGACACACATACTCTCTCTGACAACATGTATACTTACTCTCATGCCAAAGTCTAATCGTGGTGTCCGTCCTCACGGTAAGACTAACGGTTCACTTTACTTGTACAGGAAACTTCCATTCAAATCACTTGACTTAGTACAAGATCCAACTCAAGGAGAGCTTAACGGCCCGACCCAATAAGCGATCCAGATCCAAACCATACCCGTAACACTTTTTGCACTAACAAGTTGGCGTCATCCGTGGGACCGCGAATACAATCGTGTTTCCTAAAATACTCACTATGAGCATTAACGAACAAACTCCCCTTAGCCAACCCACGTTCGTCGTGAGGAATACGCTAGGAAAAGCTTAAGGCAGTAAAAGCTCGTCTTAACTTTGAAGAGACCTCACGACATTCTGAGTCAGGAACACTGAGAAAAAGGAAGGACCTCAAGGAAAGGCTCGGACCAAGGCATGCTCGCAGTATGTCTAGAAGTCCTTAACCAAGGCGCGATCGTTCCAAGTCACCAGGGGAAAGAGGTCCAGAAAAAAAAACAGTGTTCAAAAGGCTGGAGAAAGGTATATTCCACAGGCTCGGTGACAAGGAGAAGAGTGTGTCCGCACACTCGAGAGACCCAAGGCATCGGTCATACAACAGTAGCCGCAGAGACACTGAAAGCTACTACCAGAGTTCCCGCTCCAGAGAGACAGAATTTGCTTCCGAGAAACATCATAACAAAAGAGTAATCTCGCAAAAAATAGAAGCACTGTCAGAAAGTGAAGGTAGCGCAGGAGGACATTGGAAGTCAAAACTAAAAAAGCAAAAGTCGAGCGTTGAGGACGACCTATCCCAGCCATGGGTATGTGAAGAAACATATCCTTTCACTCTTCGAATCCATCGCTTTGACTTTCTAAAAACCAGAATTCCTAGTCACATCAAAACATACAATGGAAGTGAAGACCCAGAAGATCACTTAAAAATCTTCTAAGCGGCCGCTAAAACAGAACGCTGGGCAATGCCAACGTGGTGCCACATGTTCAATTCCACACACACTGGAAACGCAAGAGTATGGTTTAAAGATCTTTCGCAAGAATCCATTAATAGTTACGATGACCTGAAGAAAGCATTCTTAGAGAACTACCTTCAGCAGAAAAAAATGCATCAAAGATCCGGTTGAAATTCATAACATCAAGCAGAGAGACGGGGAGTCCACGGAAGAGTTTGTGCGAAGATACAAGCTCGAATGCAGAGATGTGAAAGGAGCTCTGGAATGCATGAAAATCTCCAGATTTATGCACGGAATTACCAATCCCGAACTAATCAAACGACTACATGATAAAATTCCTAAGTCAATAGACAAAATGATGAGGGTAACTACATCATTCCTCAGAGTAGAAGTGGAGGCCTCTAATCGTGAACGGAAGAAGTTATTTCCCTCATGGAAACAACAAGAAGCCAGAAAAAAGAAATGCTAGCAAATTCTGCTAGTTTCATGGAGAAGTAGGACATACCACCGATGAGTGTATACACCTGAAAAGGCAAATTGAGGAAATGCTCAAAACAAGAAAACTGTCATATTTAATTAAGGAGTTAAAGCAAAATAGCGGGAAAGATTAGCCAAAAGCAAGCAAGAAAGGCGAAGCATCCAACAAGGATAAGCCTTTAGTAATCCTGATGGTGCAGCCTCAGCAGAGGATCACTAGGCAGAGAATCACTCAAAGTTTCTCTCCCAACCCAGAAATTTCATTTCTGACTTTGGATGAAGAAGAAGGAACCGAAAGAATAATGATCATTGAAGTAGAAGTCAAAGGCCACTTCATACACCGTATGTACGTGGATGGGGGGTCAGCCTCGGAAATATGGTATGAACATTGCTTCAACAGACTTCGCTCGGAAATAAAGAACCAAATGGTTCCGGCTACTACCCCCTGATAGGGTTTAACGGTGAAATCATATGGCCGTTGGGGAAAATATCACTACTGGTAAAGATTGGAGATGGGGAGCATTCGACCTCGGCGTGGATGAATTTTGTGATAGTGAGATCACCATCTCCATACAACGGAATCATTGGAAGGCCGGGGATCAGAAAAATACAAGCAGTTCCATCAACAACTCACGGAATGTTAAAATTCCCCGTAACAGGAGGAATACTCACGCTAAGGAGTAGCAAGATCATACCGATCGAATGTGCAGCGGTCTCAAAAATAGCAGAACAATCTTCGGCCATCAGCCAAGCCACGGAGGAAAGGATCAAAGTAGCAATACATCCAGAATATCTGGAACAAACGATAATGATTGGATCTACTCTTACGGAAGAAGGACAGAGCAAACTATGTGACCTACTCCGACGTAACCTTGATGTGTTCTCCTGGAAGCCTGCGGTCATGACTGGTGTCCCGAGGCATATAGCAGAACATCGGTTGAACATACGGGAAGGATGCCCTCTGGTCAGGCAAAAGAAGAGAGGTCAAGCAGCGAACAGAAACCAAGAAATTCAAGAAGAGGTTGCAAAACTCGTTGATGCTGGTATCATGAAAGAAGTCCACTACCACAGCTGGTTGTCCAATCCAGTAATGGTAAAAAAGCATTATGGTATCTGGAGGATGTGTGTCGATTTTAAAGATTTGAACAAAGCATGCCCCAAGGATGGTTATCCGCTACCGAAAATAGACTGGAAGGTGGAATCCCTCTACGGATTTCCCTTTAAGTGCTTTTTAGACGCATACAAAGGTTACCACCATATCAAGATGGCAAAAGAAGATGAGGAGAAGACAGCATTCATCACGAGTCAAGGAATATTCTGCTACTCCAAGATGTCGTTCGGTTTAAGAAATGCAGGGGCAACATACCAGCATCTGGTAGACAAGGCATTTCACAAGCAGATTGGCAGGAACCTGGAGGTATATGTAGATGATCTATTCATTAAAATCCACACGGAAAATGAAATCATCAGAGACATTGAAGAGACGTTCAGAACATTAAGGGAAATCAACATGAAGTTGAATCCTAAAAAATGTACATTTGGGGTAGAGGAAGGAATGTTCTTATGGTACAAAGTCAATACCAAAGGAATAAAGGTATGCCCAGACAAAGCAGACGCGGTTCTAAGTCTTCCATCCCCAAAATGTTTGAAGGACGTGCAAAAGCTAAAAGGAAAATTGGCAAGCTTAAACAGGTTCTTAGCTAAGTCAGCCGAGAAGTCACTACCATTCTTCAAAACCTTGAAAAAGTGCACAAAGAAAAGTGATTTCGCCTGGACCGAGGAAGCTGAGTCTGCATTTAAGCAGATGAAGCAACATATAGCAAAACTTCCCATGTTAACCGCAACAGAAGAAAAGGAAGAGCTAATTGTCCACTTGGCAGCAACAAAAGAAGCCGTAAGTGCAGTTCTAATGACCGAAAGGGAAGCTAAGCAAATACCAGTTTATTTTGTTAACCGCGCCTTGAGAGGTCCAGAAATAAACTACACCTCAATGGAGAAATTGGTCCTAGCACTGGTCCATTCCAGCAAGCGTCTGAAAATATACTTCCAAGCACACCCGATCATAGTGGTCACGGACCAACCCATAAAGCAAGTACTGTCAAAACCTGAAATAGCAGGAAGGCTACAACAATAGAGCATAGAGTTGGGAGAATATGCCATACATTATAGGCCAAGAGTATCCGTAAAAGGACAAATTCTAGCAGACTTTATAGTCGAGAGGCCAGAAGAAGATTCCCCCATAGAAGTTGAAGAGGAGCTCCCAGAACCATGGATCTTGTTTACGGACGGATCATCATGTGCGGATGGTTCCGGAGCAGGGTTAATACTCACAAATCCAGAAGAGATGGAATTCACTTATGCTCTAAGATTCAGGTTTGAGGCAACCAATAACAAAGCCGAATATGAAGCATTAATTGCAGGATTGAGGATAGCGGAACAAATGGGTGTGAAAAATCTCCAAGCAAATGTGGATTTATGACTGGTGGCAAACCAAGTCAATAGAACCTACATAGTAAAGGAAACAGACATGATCCAATACCTAGAAAAGGTGAAGACACTTACCAATGATTTTAGAATGTTCTCAATCAAACAAGTTCTGAGAAGTGAAAACGAAAAGGCAGATGCCCTAAGCAAAATAGCATCCACCAGCTTCACGCACCTAAGCAAACAAGTGTTGGTTGAAGAACTTAAATAGAGGTCAATAAATGAGATGGAAGTGTTGGCAGTGGTAGAAGAAGAGGGGAATACATGGATGACCCCAATTCAAGAGTACCTTACGGAAGAAATCCTGCCAGTAGAAGCGGATAAGGAAAGAGCGGTTAGACGCAAGTCACAACGGTTCGCCTTGATCAATGGAGTTCTTTACAAGAAATCTTTTCTCGGACCATGGTTAAGATGCGTTGGGCCGCTTCAAGCAAACTATTTTCTAAAAGAGATACACGAAGGGTCTTGCAGCATGCACGCAAGCACAAGATCCTGAGTGGCTAAAGCTTTGCAAATTGGATACTACTGGCCTACTATGCATAAAGACGCAAGGGTATTGAAATGGGCATGCAAAGACTTTCAGGTTCACCGACCGATCCCGAGAAATCCGCAACAAAAGTTGACCCCAATCACATCCCCCTGTCCGTTCTATAAATGGGGAATTGACATAGCCAGACCTTTTTCGGAAGGTCCCGGTAAAGTCAAGTTCTTAATTGTAGCCATTGACTACTTCACCACGTGGATTGAAGCAAAACCAGTTGCAACCATAACAGGCAACCAAGTCAAAAAAATATTCAATTTAGAAATAAAACTGCACACTTGTATTATACTTGAATAGCTTGATTTTATGTTTTTGTAGTTTGTTGATAGTCATTTCATTAATACATAAAAACTATAACAAAGACACTAAATGGAAGATAGAATTGCAGTCCAAAAGCAATACTAGAAAATTGAAATTCATGAAGTCATTGGCAAGTTAACACAATACATCCTAACTAAAGGTTCAAGAAAACAAGCATAATTCCCACCAATTTTGAAATTCGTGTTCGCGCTTTGTCCGGCTACATCTCATGCTCGTTTTGCTCGTGCTTTCTTTTCTGCTTCAGTATATTTTGCTTCAGGATAGTTTTTCTACAAGCAATATTTTTATTAGTTCACATAATCACTTGACATGTATTACATTTTATATTTATAAATAGTAAATTGCAAAATACATCCAAGTGGTTTGCATTTTCTCACACAATATACATCCTTATCAAAAACTTTTGGCAGTTTACATCATTCGATAAGCAAACGTTAGACATAATACATCCTTAAGGATGAACGATACAAATATTTGTCCGTTACCTTCTGACGAGGGATGTATTTTGCTTTGATGTATTTTGCAAATATTTTTTTTATTATTTTTATTTTATTTATTTATTTTTGTTTTTTTTATTTTTCTTTTATTTTTTTAAAACTTTTTATAATTATTAATATTATTATTAATATTACTATTGGCCGTTTTTTATATTAATATGTTTTTATACTTTTTGATACATTTCGTTTTTCTACGTTTTCTATAGATAAAAATGTATGATAACGTAAAAAAAACTTATAATAAATACGGATGAAAACGTACAAAAGCGGACAAATCAGAAAAAAACTTACAAAAACGGATTAAGATAATAAATACGGATGAAAACGTACAAAAGCGGAAAAATTAGAAAAAAACGTACAAAAACGGATTAAGAACTTGTAAAAATTTACCAAAACATATGAAAACGTATAATAACGTCGGAGAAAAACTAAAAAAACATACCAAGCAAATAAAATAAAAAAATAAATAATATTAATAATATAAAAAATAAAAAAACGGCCAATAATAATAATAATAATATTAAAAAAAACAAACAAAAAAAATAAAATATATATATAATATATATATATAATATATATAATATATATATATATAATATATATATATATATATATAAATATAAATAATAATATTTGCAAAATACATCCCTTGTAAGAAGATAACGGAAAATATTTGCATCGTTCGTCGTCAGGGATGTATTATGTCTAACGTTTGCTTAACGAAGGATGTAAACTGCCAAAAGTTTCCGAAAGAGATGTATTGTGTGTAGAAGTGCAAACGACAAGGATGTATTTCGCATTGTACTCTTTATAAATTAGCAAAGATAAGGTTTTTCTCACAAGAGCAAGTTGTGCATCTAGAGCAGCAAGATCTGCTAGCCATAAAGACTCGGGAGTAGCAGCAGTGAGATGCTGTAACTTTGTATCCGTTGGTTTCCTTTCTTCCTCCAATTCCTCTATATACTCAGGTTCAAATATATCAACGAGTTGAGAGATCAAGTAATCATATCCATCATATCGTTTCACTGCCACGTCTTCATCTTCCTCCTTTGGGGGGGGGGGGGGGGGTTCTTCCCTTGCCTCCCTTTTAATTGATTTTTTTGGAACGATAATTGTGGCTACATGGCCCCTAGCCCAGAAGGCGTAGCGAGCCCACACAACCAGGTTGGGTCCAGCCCAGAAGGGTCCCAAACAAAGGCATCTAAATCCAAAATTGGCCAATCAGTTAAAGAAACTCAGTCCTGTTCGGCCAAGGACAAAAGCCCAAGCCATCCTTCACTTTCCACACCAATGGTTGGTGAAATGCATAAAGAGGCACAACAAGCAGCTGGTGGCCCAACATCTTTAGGGGCCACCAGTAAAGAAGGAGCTCACCCTCAGCTCAATAGTGGTATTTATGCATTTACTCTTATTAAACTTGTTTATTCAGCATCTTTCATTTTCACTCTCAGTCTGCATCAGGAAGTGATGCTTCAGTAAATTCCATAGCTGAAGTTGATCCTGGAAAATCTGCTCCTAATGATTCCATACCTTCATAACAGGGTATGGATGAAACCAAAAACTATTCGATTGATCACATATTTACAAGGACTAATCCAAATGTTCTTGTAGATAAAACCAAATCTGCTAGAGATTGGTTGAAAACTGCCCACACTGACCTAGGTACAAATGAGGAGTCCAGCCAGGGATGAGCACGGTACCATTTTGGTACCGTACCGGCATCATTTTTATGGTACCGTATTTTTTCCCTATCAAAATATCTAGTCCTGATCCCGGAACCGAAGGGTATACCGATACCGGTACTCGTTTCGATACCGGGTTTGGGAAACCGGTATTATACCAAAACAAGTACCTTTTTAGAATAAAAGATAAATTCGAATTTTACCATTTTGGTCATTTTAATTCACTTAATCTGTTTATTTTTCTGTGAAGGAAAATGTATTAATTTTTTTTTACTTATTCTTTCTTAATAACATTATAAACTTACAGCTAGTATAGGTTCATTTAAGATTCTTTTTTTAAATTATACATATATGTTAGGACTTCACATATGTTAGATTTTAAGTAACAGATCTGGGATTTGTCCTATAAATCCTCATTAAGTACAAACAGAAAAAACTTCATCAAAAGTATGAAAATGAACAGGTGTGAATGTGAAAAATAACATATAAGTTTTCGTATGTATACACATCATTTTTCCTAGCGCTCATCATAGAAAATAAGCATAAGATAATATTTTCGACGTTACTTATGCATGGGACGGATGTTGGAGTGCTTAAATCATGAGTTTAGTAAGAAAAAGTTATTCCTCTTTTTATTCTGGTACTAAAATCGGGATTTACCGTTTTGGTACCGTACCGATTTTTAGTGGTACCAGATTTTTTTTAGCAAATTTTATGGTACCGGTACCGTACCCAATAGTGAGAACTGTTACAGGCACGAGACGGTACCGGTACGGTTCCTGTACCGTACCATTTTTCCGATACCCATGCTCATCCCTAAGTCCAGCTATGATGAAATTTTAAAGAAAATAAAGCTGGAGGATTTATTAGGTCTTATGAAAGACACAAGATCTACCTTCTTCACTCCTGACTCCCCACAAGATGAGCCTATCATTGTTTCAAATGAGAGTGAAGAGGAGGAAACTGAAAAACATGAAGACACTCATGATACCTCTCATGATGTACCTGAAGACAATCATCCATCTCCTAAATCAGCTCAAATTCAAGATTTAATGGCTTAGGTTTACTTACTTTAGTCTTAGAAGGACAAGCTGAAACAACAAAAGGCAAAAGCTGAAGCAGAAGTTACTTCACTAAAAGCTAGGCCCTCATATCCAGACATTAACCAGCTTACTAAACTTCTGGTAACCTCTTTAAAACCTGAATTCTCCAAACTCTTATCCTCACATGACTTTGCTAACAGCTTACCAACCGAACTGAAAGAGCT
>BQNB010006334.1:0-53527 GCA_026074375.1 Tanacetum coccineum
GTATTATGAACATTCTAAATCAGATTATAAGTTTATGGAACAAGATCTTAGGCTTACTTAAGCTAAAATGGGTCGAAATAGGGTTTTTGGGTTCGTATTTAAGGGCTTTTTTTTCTTGATTCTTGGCTTCTATTCTGAGCTTAGGGACTTCACTTGATCCTTCTTGGTCTGAGTTAACACTCTATTGTTGTATATGATGAATTTTGAGGTATGATTGAATGGTTGCTTGAATTCGGCTATATATAGGGGTGAAAACCCTTGGTTCCCAAGTTTTCTTGGTGTCTAAGGGTCAAGAGATGTAGAGTGGTGATTAAGGGATGCTAGGTGATGAGTATTGAGGGCTAGAATACTAGAAATGCAAGGTGTTAGGGTTTTAGGGGTGCCCGGCTACAAAGGGTGACATGGAGGTGACCATGCAATACTTGGAGCATAAGGGTGGTGATAGAGGTGCTTGTAAGATGCTTGGTGACATAAAGGTGAGGTCATGGAGGTGCTTGAGGTGCTTGGCTGCTTAAAATGGGTTAAAATAAGATAAAAAGGGGTGTCGGGTTTGGTTTAGTCTCGGGTTAGGGTTTAGGGTTTTAGATTAGGTTTTAGAATGATTTAGGGATTAGGTTTAGGGTTTAGAAGTCATGCATTAAGTGCTTGTACCTTGTGTTAAAGTGGTGGTGAGAAACCAAAGTGATTTAGGAGGTAAAATGACCTAGTTTGACTTTCTTGTATTTTTGACTTGTACATTAAGCTTTAGAAAGTTGTAACTTGATTCAGGAGGGAAAAGATATTCAAATGTTATGTATTGATACTTGTACACATGCTTTAAAGGCTTGTACATTCATTTTATATGTATACATTACATATAATTAGGGTTTTGATGTAAACGTTAACGTTTAATGCTTGTTTTAAAAATAACGTTTTGAAAAGTACGTTAAATGGATAATGTACATGATAAAATGATATTAAGATATAGACTTGACATATTAGGATCTTTACATGATATAAACATAGATAGATATGGCATTGGTAGAGGTTGCGTGAGCTCATTTACTTTTAGAGATGCAAGTTACGTTGCATAATGAGATAAAGCAAAAAAATTCCTTGTAAAAAGGTGGTTTATATATAAAAGATGGATATTACAGTGCATCTAACTTAATAGATGGATATTTACATTAATGAAAATTACGGGTTGTTATAGTCTCCATCCCTTTAAAGAAATCTCATCCCAAGATTTAGTTGGATGCCGGAGTGATGTTTGAAAACAGATGTGGATACTTGGCACGAATTTGATCTGGTCCCATATATATTAGGGAGCCGCCCTATATTTAAAGGGACTATTTTTTGGAGATTCGCGAAATTTTCTAGAAGTTTTAATTTTTAGAGTGGTTAATAAGAATTAGAAGGGCGATTATGGCATTTCCATTACTTCAAGAATCACATAATACATCTAAAGGAGAGAATAAGTCATGTAATGTCCTCAAGATGAAGCATATAAATGACTAAAATGTCTACTAAATGTCACATAGCAACCATTAAATTATAATGTAGACATATTATACACGTACTTGATTATCCATGATATAGTTTAAGATAGTATTACATAGTAATAATAATAGTACGTATCCCTAGCAATAATTCTAGAGGAATATTTCAACCATCATTTAAGTCAACACTTGAAGCTTCTTAGAGGATAATGCAGTTTAATTATTTATATGTAGGATGAACCTAAGGTTTCATGGATGGCCAATATGATTTGTATTTCGATTTTCGTAGATGAGGATTAATTTTGATGATGTGATCATATAGACGATTTAGAATAATTCCATATGGCATTGGAGAATTTGGTTGATTTTCAATATTTTCAACTCGTTTAGTTAGAAAGTAGGCAAAGTTGAAGGGAGTACTTGTTAGAATGCAATACATCATGTGACATGATGAAAACAGGGAAGAAATGTGAGTACATTTTGATGCCAAAATAGGCATTATCTTTAATGATTTCATTCCAAGATCTCATATCATGACGAAGTTCTTCCGTGAGGATTATGTTTGGAAAAATTATTTGTCCGGTTGTTGTGATTGATTGGATAATTTCCTTTGGTGTTAGAATGTGTGATGATATGTGTGTTTGACTCTTTGATTAGTTTTCAAAGAGTCCGAGAATGTTTCTTCAGAGTAATAACAATCTCCGTCACATGGAATGGAGAGATTGAGGCAATAACTCGAGTGAGAACTTAATTGCCCTTATTCAATCCCAAAATGTTAAGTAAGATGTTTAATTGTCATCTTTGGTTTGATTCATGAAGAAATAAAATTCAAGTAGAAATATTAACAAATTTCTTCATGGAGTTCATATATTTTCGAAAGTTTGATAACTTGAAAAATGGTTTGAATATTATTGTATTTATTGGATTCAGGAGATATAGGGCGACCTTCATGGATTGACCTATATTCTAGGTTTTGAATGATGGGTTTTAAGCTATCAAGAATATAGTTTTCGTTTAAGATTGTTGGAACGTATGATTTTGTGTATCGTAATTCATCTTCCAAGGTCATTTCACCTAAAATTGGAAAAGATATAGTAAGTGAGATTTCCTCATTTAACGAGATGCCTAGTGTGTGCCTAATTCAACAAAGTGAGGAGTGAACGATTACATCGACCTAAAATATACAATCCAAAAAGATAATCTAAACGCATCCGTTAATTTGGTTTTGCTCATCCAAACAAGTCGAAAAATACATATGAATTATGTATCTCAAAATTTGTTCATGAGATCATTATGCATGTGTTTGAAAATGTTTTTAGGTTGGATTAACAATGTATAATAACGATTTTATTATGTTCCTAATGTGAGTGATTTGAAAATAAAATTAGGGTTTTGGTTCGAATTCAATTTTTCAACAAATTCACAAATGTATTCAAATCCTATATCTGCGGGAAGCATATTAGTTATACATTGTATCCTAGTTGTCTTAATTTTACAAAATTAAAGAAGACACAAAAACCCCCAATTATCATTTTTTGGTGTTCGATCAGAACCCTAGAGCTCAAATTGGAAAGAATATTGATGAAATATCTACAATGAGAAACTTGGGATATATATCGATATAAAGAATGTGATTTTGATCTTCAATTAATGTTTTAATGGTTGAATTTAAGTTTTGGTGGGTTTTGGGTCATGTTCGTCAATGGAAGCAGATAAAGGAGTATTTGTTTTTGTGTTTTGAAATTTTTTGTTTAAGTGTTCCATAGTATGGTCTGCTAATGGCGGTCCCATATCTCCTGGTGGTCCCAAATATATTGGGGGCCGCCCTTAGTAAATGGTTTTGGACTTGAATTTTTGACGAAAATTTAACAAAAAGGGGTGACATTTTAATTTGCATTTTGCGAATTAAATATGCTTAAAGTACTTCGGATGAAGTATTTAAGTTGTCACGACACGGAATGGAACACGGACTAGAATTGAGATAGAAGAAAGAGAAGCGAACTAAGATGATTTATGGAATGTGTTCCATCATTCCTAAACCAAGACGTAGATAGTTAAACGGTTCACGTTTAAGGGGTTTAGTAAGAATGTCGGTGATGTTTTCGACTGACGACACTTTTATATTGGAGATATGTCCTTTCTGGACATTATCACGAAAAAGTGGTGACGTATATTCGATGGTGAATGGTACGAGAAATGTTGCAACCAGGTTTTTGCTAAGGTCAATCGCGCCTTTGTTATCGCACATGATGGGAACGTCGTCGAGTCATACGTCGTAGTCGATGAGAGCTTGTTTCATCCATAGTGCTTGTTTACATGCCTTTCCGGCGCTTACATGTTCGGCTTCGATAGTGGAATAGCAAGAGCGGTTTGTTTCTTTGAGAACCAAGATGTCAAACAACATCCCACGAACGTACAAATACCGCTAGTGCTTTTTCGGTCCACATAATCTCTCACATGATCAGAGTCAGCATATACTACGGTTTCTATGTCGGTATCCTTAGGATACCATAATCCTATGTGCGTAGTGCCTTTAATGTATCAGATGATAGGCTTAACCGCTTCAAGATGAGAGGTTTTGAGAGCCTCTTGGAAGCGGGCACAGAGGCAGACACTAAACATGATATCAGGCCTACTTGCCGTTAGGTATAATAAACTACCTATCATGCCTCGATACTTGGTACTATCTACCGACTCACACTCTTCATCTTTCATGAGTTTAGTATCGGAGGACATTGGTTTGTTTACATTGGTTTTAGAACTTCTAGACAAAATACCTTAGCATTATCTTTAATATATCTTAGATTGATTAAGAAAATACCCATCTTCATTTGTTTTAAAAAATTTTGTAACTAAGGAAGATGGTTAATTCACCATCATGGCCTTCATCTCGAACTCGTCATGCATGATTTTGGCAAATTCATCACACATGTCTTGACAAGTCAAACCGAATATAATGTCATCGACATATATTTGAACAATATAGATTTGAACATTATCTGTCTCCGTAAAAATAGTGTTATCTAGCCATTCCCATTTTTATATCCATGTTTTAATTAAGGAAAGCTTTTAATCTATCATACAAGCTTGGGTGCTTTAAGAACATATAAAGCTTTCTTTAATTTATAAACATGATCCGGTTTTTCGAAATCAATGAATCCTGGAGGTTGTGCCACTATACCTCCTCATTGATAAAACCGCAGGAAATGATGCATCTTTTTACAGCCATAGAAGATTTTAAGTTAAAGTGAGCAAGCATAAGCTAATAATAATTCTAATGGACTCAATCTAGAAACCTAGGCATAATTTTCATCATATTTGATGCCCTTGTTGGGATGTAGCCTTGAGCAACTAACCTAAGCCCTTATTTTGAGAAACAATACCGTCTCGTCTAACTTATTTCTAAATACCCACTTAGTGACCATATTGTCTTATCTAGTTTGAGGAACTAACTCCAAACGTTGTTACAACGATTTATTTAATTCCTTCTTGCATGGCGACCTATCTACCTTTCATCATCATAATGCTTCATTCACATATCTTAGGTTCTATAGTTGCGATATTAAAACAAAAGAAGTTAACTTTGGTTATTGGCTTGTGACCAAGGGTTCTTTGGTTAAGTTTGGCTATGACATTTCTAATGTGTGGGTCCTAGATTCCTTAATGTTGATATTTCATCAACCCTAGAAATATCAATCCACAATGTCATTTTAAGGGTTTTCTTTTTGGGGTTGAGGGGTGTGGGGGGGGGGGGGGGGGGGGGGGGGGGGGGGGGGGGGGAGGGGGGGGGGAGGTTATTTGGGGGGGGGGCGGGGGGGCTTTATGACTCATCTAAGTCATCATCCACAAAGGGTGATGTCTTAAAGGGTGGAGGATTTTCGTCGAATGTCACGTTTAGTGATTCTTTGACTTTCCTAGTGTGTTTGTTTAGGATGATATAGGCCTTTATTTTGAGAATAACCTAAAAAGACACATTCGTATGACTTTGGGTCAAACTTGGTAAGGTAGTCTTTTATGTTCAAAATGAAGCACTTGCTTCCAAACACTCTAAAATAATTTAGTGTAGGTTTTCTACCTCTTAAGAGTTCATAAGGTGTTTTTCCTAGAATGGCACTAATGAGAATTCGGTTGAGAATGTATGTTGAAGTATCTACGACATTATACCAAAACTTTTGTGGTAACGATTGCTCATTCAACATAGTCCTACTCATTTCTTAAAGTGTCCTATTTTTCCTTTCGACCACGCCATTTGATTGAGGAGTGCGTAGAGCCGAGAAGTTATGTATAATACCGTTGGTATTGCAAAACTCTCCAAATTGCACTTCATTATCAAATTCTTTATCATGGTCGGTTCTAATTGACACTATTGAACAACCTAATTGGTTTTAGATTTTCCTACTAAATATTTTGAATTGATCGAAAGCTTCGGTTTTATCCTTAAGAAATCTAGTCCAAGTATACCTAGAGTAGTCATCTACTATGACTAGGGTGTGACGGTTTTCTTTGTAACTCCGTACGGCGGATGGACCGAAGAGATCCATATGGAGAAGTTCTAAGCATCTAGTCGTTAAGACTACATTCTTAGCTTTGTAACTAGCATGAGCTTGTTTTCCAATTTTGCAAGCATCACAAAAATGTTGATCAAACTTAAGCTTAGGTAAGTTTCTAACTAATTCCTTAGAGGCCAACGATTGAATGAGACGTATATTTGCGTGTCTTAATCTCCTATGCCACAAGGTGGAATTTTCATCAATCGTAGTGAAACAAATTTGATCCTTAGGCTTATTTCCTAATTTCATCACATATAAGCCTTTTTTTCCTAATACCTCTACCTATGACTTTACCGTCCTTAGTAATTTCACTATCATGTTCAGAAAAAGTTACTCTACACTTATTGTCACATATTTGTCCTATACTTAGCAAATTAAATCCTAAGTTATCAACATGTTCTACATTATCTATTTTGAGAGTGATTGAAAATCGTACCTTTCCCAATGATGTTACCACGAAGATTACTACCAAAAATGACCTTACCTCTATTGTATGCCTTGTAAGTGGAGAAGAGCTTTTGGTTGCCCGTTATATGTTTAGAGCATCCGCTATCCTTGATCCATTTTTCAGGCTCCAAGTCCACTCCAAGGCATATCTATTTATATAAAGCAATAACTCAAACATTTGGTCCCCAATATCTCATGGGTCCAAAGTTGTTAGTGCCAAACATCCCTTGCATTTGATGCAATTGGTAGGATGTGAGAATGGAAGACACATTTCCCATAGCAATGGAAACTTAAACGAGTAAAGTTGTACCAACTTCCAGTAACGCCATGAGGTTTTGGTTTAGTCGACTACGTGTCTTTTTGGTGTGTGTGTTTTTAGCAGAGAAATAATTATTATTGACTCTCCTAGAGGTGGAGTTTTTGATCTAAAATTTGTTTATAAATCTAACTTCGGGTTTTGACCAATGGCTTATAAAAATGTTTTAAACTTCATTGTCACTAGCAACGGAATTTTTGGCCTGTTTACATTATGTGGTTTTGGTCCATCGGACACAAAATGGATTTTTGAAAAGATCATAAATTTCTCAGATCCAGGAGTTGCTGGCGGCGATCCATATTTATTTTGGGCCGCCTGGTCATTTAAAAGGGGCCGCCCATATTTATGGGACCCTCCCAACAAAACGCCTTTCCTGAGCTTTCACAAATTTTTATTTTCCTTAGTTCCACTAGATTATGCTTCAAATGAAATTAAAAACCCCTAAAACGTAATTTATCACCAGAGGGTTTTGATTACTTAAACATTCATTTAATCATGAGTACTCTTTTCAAATTTAGTTTAATCTAAGATTCATCCTTTTGTGTTTTTCATTCCTCAATTTAAGTACATACACTTTGCACAAATCGAGAATCAACACCTTGGCATTTTCTCGAGTGTGGGAAATTTATCTTTAATTCTCTAATCTCATTTTCTAGACTATTCTAGTAGACTTTAACTTTTTGGTTTTTAGTGATTATCATTAGACTCATTTTGCATAACTTATCATATAGATGTCTAAAGCCTATATCATCAATTGGTGATGAGTTTTCATCACTAAGAAGTATGATTTCGAACTACCTCACTTGGATGCTGAGCTACAAGACACGTTTCATCTTTGACCTTTTCATCATCTTCTTCATCGCTATCTCTCCAAGAACCTCTAACAAATGCTCTTTGGTTCTTGTCTCCCGGTGGCTTTGGACATTCTCCAATAAGTTGATTTGGATCTCCACATCTAAAGCACTTCCTTTTACTTTTGCTGCTTTTGTCGTCTTGGCTTATTTGAAAGGTCTTTTTTTCATTCCGAGGTTGTCTTACGAATCTACCTCTTCTCTTAAAGAACTTCTTTAAGTATCTTACCGCCATGGCGTACTCTTCGTCTTCACTACCGGAAGTCGAACACTCTTCATTACTAGATTATTTCTTAGCCTTTAAAGCAAGAGATTTCCTTTCAACTTTTGCTTTGAATATTTCAGAATCTTTCTTGATGATCATCTCATGGACTTTGAGGTTTCCAATGAGCTCATCAAGAGAATAGTGAAGGTTAAGTTCTATCGACTCTTCAATTTTTCTGTGGACCTTTGCTTCACCATTTAGGATGTAGAAGCCCAAGAAACTTCCTTACGTAGTTCTTACTAGAATAACCTTCATCAAGAGCTTTAAGACTAGTAATAATAGTATTAAATCTAGCAAAAGCACTATCTATAGATTCATCTTCGGAAATGACGAATTGTTCACATTGTTGAACCAAAAGGTCGATCTTATTATCTTTGACTTAGCTATTACCTTGATGGGTGATTAACAAAGTTTTCCAAATCTATTTTGCCATATTACGCATGAAAATTCTTTCATATTCTTTTCTAGGCAAAGCATTGTAAATAACCATTTTGACTTCATTATTTTTCACAAGCTTTCTTTTAAGATCTTCAGTTTGTTTTTCAAAAGGGATAACCTCATCTAATTTGGTTTTTGGATTTTGTACAATAGGTCAAAAATCACCATTGGTAATAACATGCCAAAGATCTAGATCTTTTGATTTAACATATGTCTCGAATCTATTTTTCCAATAAATAAAACTATCGTTTTCAAAGAGTGGTGGTCTTTGCAAAGATTTCCCTTCTAGATATTTGTCGGAATCCATAGATCGATCCAAGCTTTAAAATACAGTATATTTTAAAAATCTTGGGTGACCTTGCTCCTGATACCAATTGTGAAAACTAAGGGGGTTGAATAGTTTACACGTTTGTTTTACGGTTTAAAAGTTTACTTTCAAAAATGTATAGATCTGAGTTATATGTTCAATCAAATGACAATATAAATAAGCAATAATTATCTAAACGAAAACTAAATAACAACAATAACAATGTAACGAGATAAGGAAAGAAACAACCAAACCAAGACATCGAGATTTTTTAGTGGTTCGGCTACGAAGCACCTCTTCGCCCTACTCTACTCCCCGAGTATCCGACTTGAGATTTCACTATGTCAACAAGCTCCCTTTAGGCGGAGAAAACTGTTTACACGTCGCTTACGTTATTTTCCGACGCTGAGCTAAATGTCGAGTCCTAATCTTAGCTAGAACCAATCTACCACTTCACATGATATACACACTCACAAGATCTACACTATCGGATCTACACAATATCTGAATCACACAAATACACAAGACAAATACAATAGAGGTTTGGTACTTAGAAGAAAAGAGGAGAGATCACTAATTAACACTTTGTTTCTTGATGAATACGAGTGTTCTTCTCTTGCACTTGAATGAGAGGGAAGAGATGAGAAGAAGAGATTAGATCACTTGAAACAAGATCTAAGTATGTTAGTGATCAAGAGTTTTAGTGAGAGAAAGAAGGTTTAGAGAGAGAAAGAAAAGACTAAAAAATTTCGTGCAAAGAGGAATATTTTTCTGCTGGAAATGGAGCAGTATTTATAGGCAGGGAATCCCAACGGTCATCTGGTGGCGATCCCGGTGGTCCCTTATATATAAGGGGGCCGCCAGGCCTATAAGGTGGCCGCCACTAGACTTCGCTCCTTTTTTTGTCTTTTGTGGTTAATGTTGTATCTGTTGTAGAACCTTCCATTTTGGGGGGAAAATTTGAATTTCAAATTTTAAGTTTTTAATAAAACTTTTCTTTTAATTAGAAAATATTTTGTAAATGTATTTTTGAGAAAATACTTTTGTAGAATTAAAAGTGAGGATTAAGAGAAAAATATTTTCTTGATCACTAATCATGGTTAATTATTTTGTTTGTTCATACCTTAAGTGATTACTAATCTTAGAAATGGAATTTTACATTTGATAATTTGTAAACTTTTATTTTTATTGTAAACGTTTTTACATTTTGTTATTATTAAAACGTTGAGAGATCGAAAAATAGAAATAACGTTTTTAGGCATTATTTGTATTAACAGCACGTTTGCTTTCTAGTACTAGGTACAGTCCTTTAAGGAAAGTTGTTGTACTTCTATACCAACTTTAGAAGTTAATTTCCCAATGAGATCTGCTTTATTCTTTTTGATATAAAGCATTATTTTTTCCTGCCTTGTAAACCTTCTAGAAGTTGAAACATTTCATTTTAACTTCTGTTAAGGAGATAGACATCGTCCAGCTTGGAATTGTCAGCCAAGCTAGACTGAAGCTCTTACTAAGGTCTTCTTCAGTTTCTGCACCGCCTCATAAACTGAAGTGAATATAATCTTGATCTTCTAAGTACCCGAAGAACTGGAGTTGAAGCTTTCCATCAGTGACTCAAGATGAACACTCTTTAGCTTGACTATACTTAGGGGATTTTATGTTTAAATCTACTAAGACACTGAAGGGGTCAAGAACTAACCCCAACAATCTCCCTCTATTTGAATATACAAATAGCCTAAGTTTTCAATCAGTTGTAAGTGAACAAAACAACTTCTTCTTACACAACTGATATACATTGAACAACATTAACTAATAACCAGATCTATTAACTTTCATTACATTACAATTACAAAAGATAAAGTTGATACAAAAGATTATGACGTTTATTATTTTTGTTGCTCAGGGGACCTCCTCTATTGCTGAACTAATGACTTGACTTTCTTTGCTGACCTTGGTTTGTCACTGAAGTCACTAGCTCTCTTTCTTTTTGTTGGAAACACGAAAAGTGTCGGTCACTTCCAAGTTGTAACAAGTCTTAGCTCGTAGATAGTATCATGATTAGATTAGTAATCTAGTCAGGCCCAAGGCCCATGGGAGGCCCAATTCAGCCCATGGCCGGCCTCCATAGAACTATATAAGTCCCTTTCCTAGTCTTGGAGAGGGTTGGTTGTTCCATTTTTCCATTATCTCATTTATACAATTCATCCATTTTCCATCCAATCTCTCTCTAACATCACAACCCACATCTCACTCTTGTTCTTGGTTTGATCTTAAGATTACTAGTATTCTTCAATTGGTATCAAGAGCCATGGAGTGGTGTGTTTAGTTTTTGTGTTTGATTAGTACCTTGTCAACATATCTATTGGACAATGGGTTTCAAAGAGGGAAAATTTGACATGACCTTATTCATCAAAAGACACAAAGGTGAATATATTGCGGTCCAAGTTTAATGTGGATGATATGATCTTTGGTTCAACAAAGATGGAGCTATGCATTGCATTTGAGAAATTTCAGATGAGTTCTATGGAAGAACTTACATTCTTCTTGGGATTACAAGTGAAGCAGAAGAAAGATGGCATATTTATTAGTCAAGATAAATATGTTGAAGAAATTTAAAAGAAATTTAGGTTTACAGAAGTCAAGACTGCAAGCACACCAATGGAAACTCAAAAGCCTTTGCTTAAGGATGAAGATGGTGAAGAAGTAGATGTTAATAATGATAGGTCAATGATTAGGTTCATAGATGTAGCTTATCAATCTTCATACCTGACATCATGTTGTATGTATGCATGGCTAGATACCAGAAGTCAATCTAAAGGTTTCACATTTTCATGCTATAAAAAAGGATTTTTAGATACTTAAAAGGTCAAAACCAAAATTAGGCCTTTGTATCCAAAGATTCTCCTTTTGAATTTGTTAGCATACACTGATAAGTGATTATGCTGGAGCACGCTTGGATAGGAATCTACAACAGGAGTGTCAATTCCTTGGATGTAGATTAATATCATGGCAGTGCAAGAAACAAACAGTGGTATTTGCATACCAAGAACTTTAAGTTGCTGAGTATGTGGCTGCTTTAAGTTGCTGTGGACAAGTGCTTTGGATTCAGAATCAACTACTTGATTATGGGTATAATTTTATGCATACCAAGAACTTTATTGACAATAACAGTACTATTTGCATAATTAAAAATCTTGTTTTTCATTCAAAAATAAACATATAGAGATCAGACATCATTTTATTAGTGATTGCAATGAAAAGAAATTGATTCAAATGTCAAAATCATGACTGACAAGAATGTAGCAGATTTGCTTACAAATAGCCTTTTGATGATAATAGATTCCAATATCTGATTTGGTATTAAAGGAATGTTAAATCTTTAAAGTCATAAACTCTTTATGTTTTTGGTAGAGTTTTATATGAAATAGTACTTTTGTTATTCCTTGTCATTCCAAGATTTCTGTTGTAAGTATAATAAGTACTGCCAGGTTATATATAATATTGAGTTGAGTTTAAACTGTTAGTTATACTTAATACTGTTAGGTATAATTAATACTGTAATAATTGTGAAAATTGCTATGGATTGTGCTTTCTTAGTTTTTGGACTAACATTTTGCAAGAAAAGCAAAGAAAAGTGTTAGATTGGATGAATGGAAAAGCTGTATGGAATGGAATTGGGAGTTATACTGGTTACTCAAAAGTTTAATGCTGGCTAGTATATGTAGCAATTTAGACCCATTGTTAAATTTGGCTTAGTTGGTAAATATTTTTTTAAGGGATGGGTCTAGATGGTGTCACTCTTAATTTATAGATGCAGGTCTAGGATGGGTCAAGCACTTTACCCTTAATATTATAGATGGGGTCTAATGGGTCACTCTTAAATGTTGTAGAATGGTCAGCATTTATCTCTAATATTATCAAAGGTTATAAATAGCGTGAAGCGTGGCGTAGCGGCATAGCCAAGCCTCAAGCTTTAGCGTGAGGCGTAGCGACATGGCGTTTTTAAGGCGTGACTTAAGGCGGCAAAAAATATTTATAGATTATATCATAGTTTAGAATAATATGAGTAGTAAATATTATTAAATTCAAGCATCAATCCAAAATATTAGTAAATCCAAGCATAAATCTTAAATTTTAGAAAATCCCTTCAACACTTAAAAAAAACTCGCCACGCTATGCGCTATAGCGCGCTTTATCACGCTATATGACGCTATATTGCACGGCACGCTTAGAGACGACGCCTTAACCTGTTTCGTAACGTGAAGGCCACGCTTCGCGCTATGACAACGCTATGACGCCGCTATAGCGCGCTATTTAGAACCATGAGTGTGATACATACTAGATTTAATGCACCTGATCCTATATTTATTATTTTTATTTTACATGTATTATTTTATTGAGTGTATTAATTAAGCTGTGTAGTAAATAATTTAATGTGAATCGTGTTGATTAACCTAGCCTTCTTCTGTTCGTAATTATTACTTCGTGCTTAATGTGTATTTAGTTTGGTGTGAAATGTGTTGGTTACTCTTTCGCTTGAAATAGCTTCTAGCAATATATCCTTATGTTAAAGTTGCTAGGACAAAGTTCAAGTTAGCGAGGTCAACCTAGACTCGAGTAACTTAAAATTAGTTTAAGACATTAAGAGCACTAGGTGTCGTGAAGCCATAAGTTCGTGTTATAGCAAATGGTATCGTCACTTTACGTTTTTTACTATAACTAAAACCTATAATTTTAACTCAAAAAACCCTCCCTCCATCACTAAGTTATAGGATAACCCGGTACCCACACTTGACACGAACAAAGCACGAATGGAACACAAAAAATAAAATAAGAAAAAAAGAAAAAAGCCTATGGCTTGGCTGGTAATCTTAGCACGAAGCCTTATAACTCAAAGGGGTACCAGGCTTACCCCAGGCTGAGCCATATGGTTGCGTTATAGAGCTATAACACGCCCTATAACTTGGGGTACCGATTGCTCTAAACGTGGCTAAATAGTTTAATGGTGAGCTCGCTTCTAGATGAACTCGGTTTATTTTTCTGTAAAAGTTACTCTTTGAGCTAAGTTTTTTTTTGTTACACCTAAGCTTCATAATCGATAACAAAATCTTGAACTCAAATCGATATTAAGCTTACAACAAAACCTTGATATATATTTTTAGTTTTTTTAGAAACACTAACATTTGACAACAAGGTAATTTGAGACATTAGAAGAGAATGTGAAAGCTTGACAAAAGCTCGAGCTCAACTAGTTAGATTAATCAGGTAGTTTTTGACCTTTTTCAAAAGTGCTCTCGAGTTCAAAACTCAATAGGCATACATTTTAATCTCGAAAGAGAAGGCGTCAAAAACAAAAATAGGCATATCTCGTTTAAGTCGCGTATATAAATCAAAGACTCATCTTCACAGATAATCCGACAAAAAACCCATTCATTTACGCGTGCTTTTTCAATTTAAACTTAACTCAAGCTCTGTAAAAACTTAACTAAAACAAGTTAAACCTAAAGAGTAAAGACAAACTTAAGTTCCTCAACAAATGTACAAACTACAAAGTACGACTGAGCATAATAGATCGCGAACCGGACCGGACCGAAAAATCAGACCGAACGGAATCGACCGGACTGGATCGAACATATTTCGGTCCGGTCCTCGGTCCATCCTTTTCCTCAAATTCCGGTCCGGTTCAGTCTTACACAAAATCGGCAATTATGCTTTGTTGGACCGAAGACCGAACCGGACCGGACTAACCTGGACATGGACCGCCCATTTTGGTCCGATCCTCGATCCGCTATTTTAGAAAAAATCAATTTTCAATCCGATTCAATTTTAATCGGTCTAGTCTGATTTTCAAACCGTGATCATCCCTGGTACAAAGTACAAATGACTTGCAACAAGTTAAACACATGAAGCTAGTGTGTGTATTAGTATCCAACTATGTGAGAGAGAGTTTATATCCTCATTCAATAATTTGGTATATTTATCCATCATCACATTTACACAATTCAATAATCTGCCACACTCTCTTGCGTGTTACAGTGTGTTCTTTTTATTACACACACACATACAAACTTTACAAAAATATATTTATATATAAAAAACTTATATACATCTATATATATAAATATATATATCAATATCACATATGCTTAGTTATATACAGTGTAGCACTGAGTAGCATTCACGAGTAACCTTTCTCGTGATTGGGCCAAATTTCAAGATCAACACAACATTTTTATATAAATATTTGCATATAAGTATTTGTGTTATAAGAAGAAGAAGAAGACAAATATAATTAAGTGAAGTTGTTTTTATGATGGAAGATTGCAGGATATCTGGCTAAATTTCAGGATTTTTTGTTGAATTTATTCAAAGGTATATTTTTTTTAATATTCTTTTTGCTATTTAGCTGTTTTTGTTTGTGAATATGATGTTTTAGCCGGTTGTGCAAGTGATATTGGGTTGAATTTGGATTTTTTTTCCTTCTAGAATTCAAGTAGTTATGCTTAATGGGTATGTTTTAGTTTTTTTTTATTTAGTATCAAATTTAACTGCCTTATGCTGTTTTTGTGTGTTTTTACTAGATTTGCTGCTTATGTATGTGTGAATTTGGGGTTTTAGTGATCATTTTGGTTCAAAGTTTTGATTTTTACTTGAATTTAAGTACTTATGCTTAATGGGTATGTTTATTTTTATTAATTTATTACTATCTTTCTAGTGAATTTACTGGTTAAATTTGGGGTTTTGGTGATCTTTTAAAGCAAAGTTTTGATTTTTACTTGAATTTAAGTACTTATGCTTAATGGGTATGTTTTAGTTTTTTTGCTTATTATCAAATATAGGTTCTTTATGCTCTTTTGTCTGTGAATTCAATGGATTTTGGGGATCTTTTTAAGTACTTATGCTTAAAGGGCGTGTTTTAGTTTTTCTTATCATCATCAAATAGCTAGTTTATGCTTTTCTTTTTGGTAATGTTTTTAGTGAATTTCTGGTTATGTATGTGATATTGGGTTAAATTTGGGGTTTTGGTGATCTTTAAGCACTTATGTTTAATGGGTAAGTTTTGGGGTTTTAGTGATCATTTTGGTTAAAGTTTGGATTTTTACTTGGTGTTAAGTACTTTTGCTTAATGGGTAAGTTTTAGTTTTTTTTATTACTGTTCTTTATGCTGTTTCGGGGATCTTTTTAAGTAAAGTTTGGATATTTACTCAAAGTTAAGTAGTAAAGCTTGATGGGTACGTTTTTGATTTATTATTTAGTATCAAATTTAACCACTTTATGCTGCTTTTGTCTATGATGGTAATGTTTTTTACTGGTTACATATGTTATGTTTGGTTAAATTTGGGGTTTTAGTGATCATTTTGAGTAAAGTTCGGATTTTTACTTGACATTAAGTACTTGTGTTTAATGGGTATGTTAGTTAGTAGCTTAGTATTATAATAATATGTTACATATGGTTTTGGTTTTATGAATCTAGTTGACTAATTATATGAACAGATCTTAGAGAGGTGTTTGAGTTGCTTATTAAAAGTAAATAAGCAGTTTTACGTGTGTGGCAAAAAATGTCTCAATAAGCACTTAAAAGTAATCAGGTCGGTAAATACTTATTTTCTTACCAGTTTTGAAAAAGTGTGCACTTTAAAATAAGCAATTTTGGAAAAAATTTTATACTGATCTTCTTTGGTTTTCCGGACATTTTTTCGGATGTTTTTATTGAAACTTGTTTTTTTGGTGGTGTTTATGTGAAATCTTTGTGTTTGTGATTGTAGGAGAATGTCTAGGCCACTCCACCGAGGTTTTTCGGGCGGAGGGAGGCTTTCAGGGAATATTCAAGATTTCTTGGAAGACTCTCAGATGAAAGTTAAAGCGGAAAAAGATGATCTTGATAAGAACAGATTATCCCCGGATAAATTATCTTCATGGAATCCGTTTCAGTTACGTTTTTCAACTAGTCCGCCATCAAAACAAACAGAAAATGGGAACGGGTTTCATGATCCATTTAGTCCTGTATCTTCACGGAGTCGCTATAACTTGACTTTATCATTGCTTAAGTTTAGTTTATTTGTGATTGTAATTCTTGCCCTTACGGGGTCGTTTTGGTGGACATTATCACTTACTACTAGTACTAGAGGTCATCATACGTTTCGTGGATATAGACGGCTTCAAGAACAGCTTGTGTCGGATTTATTGGATATTGGTGAGCTGTCAGTTGGTGGTGCTAAAGTGAAAGAATCTGAGTTTTGTTCTCGGGATTCTGAAAATTACGTGCCTTGTTTCAACGTTACTGAAAGTCTTGACTTGGGTTTGACCGAAGGTCAAGAACAAGACCGTTATTGTGGGCTTACATCAAAACAGAATTGTTTAGTTCCTGCTCCTTCCGCGTACAAGATTCCTCATAGATGGCCTACTGGAAGAGACGTTATTTGGATTGATAATGTTAAAATTAACGCACAACAAGTACTTTCATCGGGTAGTTTGACAAAAAGGTAAGACTCAAAGTGATACTAAAAATGAAGATTTAATGAAAATTATCCGAATTAAATTTCTTATTACGTGTTATATTATTGATATGGCTACAGGATGATGTTGTTAGACGACGATCAGATTTCATTTAGTTTTGCGTCCTCTATGGTTGACGATAACATCGAAGACTATTCCCATCAGATTGCCGAAATGATTGGTTTAAGAAATGTATCTTACCTTGTACAAGCAGGAGTAAGTGATATATCTTTCGTAAAATCAGATACCTTTTACGGTTTAACTTGCTCAATATAAAAGCATGGTTTGATGTTTACGGTGCTTTGGTTTTTGTTTGTCAGGTGAGAACCGTATTGGATATAGGTTGTGGTTTTGGTAGCTTAGGAGCACATCTTTTTCCGAAGCAACTTTTGACAATGTGTGTAGCAAACTATGAGTCTTCAGGGAGTCAAGTCGAGATAACTCTTGAAAGGGGTCTTCCTGCGATGGTCGCCTCTTTTACGTCAAAAAAATTGCCATTTCCGTCTCTTTCCTATGACATGGTACACAGTGCATGGGATGGGATCGACTGGAATCACAAAGGTACAATTCTCGTGAACTTCTAAACTAGCTTTAAATCCAGCTTTGGTCATTTGCACACAAAACGACTAACACATCTTTTGTTTATCAATTGACAGATGGTGTACATCTGATTGAGGTAGATCGAGTTCTTAAACCTGGAGGATACTTTGTTTGGACCTCGCCAATTGCTAACACACCAGTTTCCTCTCGCAACAAAGATAACTTGAAAAGATGGGATTTTGTCTGCAATTTCGCGAAAGATCTTTGCTGGGATTTGTTGTCACAACAAGATAAAACGGTTGTATGGAAGAAGCCTAGTAATAAAGACTGTTATGCTTCTAGGTAAGACTACACGACGCTCAACTATTTTATTTTTGTAACTAAATATATATTT
Organism: Tanacetum coccineum; assembly: GCA_026074375.1. NCBI lineage: Eukaryota > Viridiplantae > Streptophyta > Magnoliopsida > Asterales > Asteraceae > Tanacetum > Tanacetum coccineum. The sequence continues at coordinate 18,083 of BQNB010006334.1, forward strand.
TTTTTAATGTTAAAAAAGACCGAAATGAATATGCAAGGGATCTAAATCTTGTCGTGAACTACTTTGGTTAATAGGAACCAAAGATCTGGTCCTTCGGTCTGCAAAGTGGGCCATGATGTTGAGTCTCCGTATTATCTTCCACTCGAGGCATGCATTGGAGGAACTCACAGTCGCCGATGGATTCCAATCCAAAAAAGACCAACCTGGCCTTCTAGAGCAACACTGGGCTCCAAGGAGTTAGCGATTCATGGTAAATTATTAATAAAATCATATTGCGTAAAAGAATGATCGTGCCTTAATATCCTACGGTTGTTATCAGGTGTACTTTCTGATGACCTCAATGAGGATAATCTCAACTGGAAGTCAGCAGTTCGAAATTATTGGTCTCTGTTATCCCCACTTATATTTTCGGATCATCCGAAGAGACCTGGTATCGAGGATCCTGTGCCACCTTATAATATGGTCAGAAACGTCTTGGACATGAATGCTCATTTTGGTGGTTTTAATTCTGCTTTGCTGGAAGCTGGGAAATCTGTATGGGTCATGAACGTGGTTCCTACCAGTGGGCCTAACCACCTTCCGCTCATCTTAGACCGAGGGTTTCTTGGCGTGTTGCATGATTGGTATATTCTGATTTTCCATCCTTATAAATAAAACTATCTGGTTTGTGGTTCGTCTCAAAGGGGTCTAACGGGTTTAAATCTGCCTAAATGACCCGTTCCTAATCCAAATCCCGTTGACCCGCTATCCAACCTGCCCATCTTGCCGTATATTAGCCAAACGGACCCAAGAATCTGTAATTTTTGTTAATCGAACTCTTCTAGATTGTTTCATAAAGCTTATGGATAGTTTATCTCTGAAACATATAGGTGTGAGCCGTTTCCAACGTATCCCAGAACATATGATTTAGTTCATGCCGAAGGCCTTCTGTCACTCGAAACTGCAAAGCAGCGTCGTTGCAGCATATTGGATGTATTTTTTGAGATAGACCGGTTACTCCGCCCGGAGGTATCTAGATTATATGCTTAGTTTATTGAGTATGAGTGTTCGTTTTTTAATTATTCAAACACGTTTTTTTTACTTGCAGGGTTGGGTGATACTGCGTGACACATCATCTCTGATTGAAACAGCAAGATCAGTCACCACAAGACTAAAATGGGAAGCACGAGTTGTAGACATCGAGAGCAACAGTGATGAAAAACTACTCGTCTGCCAAAAACCATTCATTAAGAGACGATCAAACATGTCTTGAGGAAAAAGTCTAATTTTGATCTCGGGACACACTTAGAAGCGTGAACATTGCAAGTTTTACAAGAATACAAAGAGAGAACGGGTTCGGCTGTAAACTGCAGAAAGGACCAAAACGTATACCCCATGGGAGCCGTAAGGAAAACATGGGACGACCAATGTAAGTACACGACGATTATAGGTGGGAAATTTTTACATTTTTTTTGGTTCGTTTGTGTCGTTATAGACTATACAAAAACAAACCATGATTTTAATGATGAATATGGTTATAGAAATAAGCAGAAGCTTGATTTGGTATTAAATATATACAAAGGCTTTGTTTGGATGATGAAGGAAATATTAGGTTATGTTCTTGTTCTTGGCTTTAGCCAGAGGTTTTTCTAGAAGCAATTTCTTCATCTTCGGGTAGGGGTGTGATTGTTTACATCCAACCTCCTCATACCTCGCTCCGACAGAATTGGGTATGGTGGTGGTGGTTGTTGTTCTTGGCCATGTTTTCCCGGATAAATTGTAAAAACATTTCTTTTTATCGGCCTAAATAATTTCTATTTTTTTGGAAAAAGCAAAGATATTATAAGCCACCGGGCAAAAGAAAGATCATGGAGAACGAGAAACAAAATCTTAATCCAAAAGGCTCAAAGGACGAGCCCAAAAACTATACATGGAAACAAAAATAACAGAATCTAAAATTAAATTAAGAAACTTCATCAACAGCATCAGGATGTTGAATCCATGAATTCCACGAGGACAATCCGCTTGGAACACGATTAGAGATCCAAAAAAGAGATTGTCGTTGAACCGCGGGGAATATATCATCATGACGGGCTGAATTTGCCTCTTCAATCGATGTTGCATGTATAATTTTGTTCCTCCAAGCCCAAATATACCAAATAAAAGTCATACAAACCGCGTGAAAGATTTTGGACTTCCTCTTATCGAGAGAAAAACCTGGGCCTCCTCCGGTTAAGATGTCATCAAAGGAAGGGTGAAATGTAGGTGGAGCCTTCCACCAACTCCAAATCTTCAACCATATAATCTGGATTTTTGGGCATGTGTAAAAACAATGATCACGAGATTCAACATTGTCGTTACAGAAAACACAAGAAGGATGATTTTCGTTACAATTACAATAACAGGTACGAGTGATTTAGATTAGACGACACTAAAGCTAAGCACGGTTTAAAAACTGTACCGGACAACCAAATATCCGATTGGATCAAAGGCCCAAAACACAAGACCAAGGATTAGACCGAAATCAGTCCTATCGCTTTGGTTCGGTGTGGTCCAACAAAACATTGTGACGGGTTTTGTGTAAAACCGAATCAGATCGAACCTGACCAAAGACCGAAATTGATAAAAATGGTGAATCGAAGAACGGACTGAAGTCCGTTCTATCCGGTTAAGGCCGGTTTATCGGTTCAGTCCACAGTCTATTATGCTCAGCCCTATTAACACCACCGAAAAATTTGGAGACAGTCTTAAAAAAAATGAATACACAAGTAAGACTTGATTGTAATCAAGTGAGTTCTTTTCTCCAAACAATCATAATAAAACTCTTTTAACCACAACACTTAAGATTAAGACTATGGTTAGGAAAACCGTTAAAAAATATAAACTATATATCAAGATTGACTTTGTATATATTTATTGAGCAATGCTACATCCACTCCCAACTCACATAAAAACTTTCACATGCTGATGTGGCATGTAACTTGCACCAATCACATTCTATGCATATTATTATCCTATTGTTTAAAATGGAACTTTGACACTTTGTCATGCAATCTACAATTATCATAAGTAGCATAACCGATATTATACTCGAAGGTCAGTAGGTCACTAGTGTTATCAAGGTTATAAATAACGTGAGATGTGACGTGACGGCATGATCAAGTCTCGCGCCTAAAAGGTCATTGCGAAGCTTTGGCGTTTTTAAAGCTCGGTTTAAAACGACACAAAATATGAAAATATTTATATATTTATATAATATTTTATATATATTTTTGTACATAATGACTAAAGTTAACAAACTATCATTACACGCAATATTCTTCATTTGTTTTTTTTTTTAAAAATTATCGGAGTTGAATTCAAAAAACCCGCCACACCTTACGCCTTAGCACGTCTTTTCACGCTTAAAACCGCGGTTTGATCCTATTTCGTAACATGAAGTCACACCTTCACGCCTTTATTTTTTATTCCTTCCATTACTTCTTATTAGAACACATCTTGACCAGTTATATATACATTAATTTTCTAAAATACAAAATGGCTAAATCAATAAAAATTAATCTAAATAAACTATCACAATCTAAACCACAAATCACTTAGACACCAAAGTCTGCATTATTGAATTTTATAATCCTATTGCTATTACACTCAAATTACACTTTTCTAAAACGGTCAGTACATTAAACTTAACATATAAACCCTATAAATAAAACTAGCAGACTAATCTCGAGAAAACCATAAAACACTTACAAATTTTAATAATATTAAATATAACCCATCCACCTTACATATACTAACTAATATTACAAATTCAAAACTATATACTTTATATAAATACAATTCCAAATTATCTCTTCCCACAAAAAAAACAACCATTAAACAAATAACAAATCTCTTCCTTAAACAAACCAACATCCATACCCTACACTTACACAATCCCCCCATTACAAAACTAAATTCCAATCCTCAATTATACCAAAACCAATCCCACCATCCAAAATCTTAAATTAACCCAAAATTAAAATCATCAAATCCAACATCCACAAAACCTTTCTTTACAAATACAAAACTTATACCATCCCCCCTATTCCCCAATCCACTCATAAACACCAAAATCACAACTCCTTCTCCACCTTCACATCCCACACCCCTTAAAAATCAACACTACCACATATCAAAAAACTACATAAAAAACATAACACACAAACACCCACTTAACCAACTATAAAATATTAATATATTTAACATAATAAACCTCCCCTTAATTAACCTCATTTCTTTTCCAAACCCAAAAAAAACAACAAAAATCTCCTACCCTAACTCTTTAACACATAACATACTCAATCTCACACCAATATTACACATATACCAATACTCCTACCAACCCAATATAAACTTCACAACTCCCTTACCACATTAAACATCATATCTTTTTAAATATATCTCATAAATAAATCCCCGCAGACACTACTTAACTAACTTATCTATGTTCCACAATATGAAATCAAAGGTTTCTCGGCTTTGACCCAAACAAAAGATGTGCAACACCTTAAAACATCAAATACCTTATAACATTTAATACATCCATACCACAATCCTAAGTGCATACCCATAAAGTCTACCACATAATTCAAAGACAAATAAAACAAATCCGGACACCGCACAGATCACGTTATTATTTAAGTATTCTGCGTCGAGGAACCTGGTCAGGTCTCCATATAATTCCTAACCATTTATCCTACAAACCCAATAACTTTTTAACACACAATCCCTCAACAAATTATTGCAACAACTATAGAAACCACCAAACCAATCTACAAACCACCCGACGCTCATAGGCCGAAGGATGGACTCTTGGTTTTACGCATGTCGTTCCACTTCCTTTTGACCACCGCAATACTACTAACCCTCGAGCTTACTAAAAGAGTTGAACCACAGACCCACACTTCCAACTTTAGCCTTTTCAAGTACCCCATAAGTTCCACACCTAATTTCGCTTTGTAATTGCATCTTTAGAATACCTTCAAAATTTTAACCTTATCAATAACCCACTACTTAAAATTCCTCCTTACACCATATAAAAACAAATCACTACAACATAATCAAATCACTTTAATCACCACCTAAACCCTATCTCTCTCATAATACCAAATACCACCCTCTCTATTCCCAAAATAATAATACCAAAATAATCCCCAACTTACCTTCACTAACAAACTCCTAATATACTTACCCTAATACAAAATAAACCTTCTCCACTAAATCATTTTCCTAAATCACCCCCATCCCACCACTACTAACTCATAAATTATAAACCCTAATACCCCCCCCCTATCCCCTCCCACATTCAAAATTCCACCTCTAACTCAAAACCTACCCACCTCATTATACCCTTCATACATTAACCCCCACACCCTCACATAACTAACCTAATAACATAACCAATAATCCCCAATTAATACTCCACATACCTCACACCTCCTCTAACTAAACTTAACCACACCCACAAATAAACAATCACACTCCATATTCTCCCATATTCCATCCCATTATAAAAAAACCCCACCACTTCCCACGCTCAATTTAACCCAAACTACACCCACCCCCTCCCCTCCACAAATATAAATTAACACTCATAACACCCCCCAAATCCCCAAACCTCACCTAATCTTCTTATTTACCCCTTTCCCAAATTCTTTTAACTAATAACACAACCTCCTTACTCCCCCATAATCTCATCTAATCCCTCAATAAATACCCATAACTTCACATCCCAAAACTTCATTCATATCTTATAATTAACTATAAATCATTCATCTAGTATCTGGTTTACAATTAACTAACCTAACTTCCAACTAAACCCACATCCACACCGACTAAATCGGAAATTATTTTCACCAATTTACTTCCACATGTTAATTGTAGAATTAGACGATCTTTATAACCGTTGCAAAGGCCTCCCATAGGTAACAGTTTGCATCACCGGACCATTGAATGAAACGAATCCCATAAATGAACTCCACGATACTATATCCCTCCACCATTCAACTACTTAGACTCTTGGAGTCTTTCATTAGGTCATTTTGTTTTATCCGAAGATACACTCTTGTTGGCCTTCAAACAAGAAGCTATCTTTTTGCCACCCTATAAACGGTTCTTGTCGATATCTATGACACCCTCAAGAATAATTTCACCACAATTTTACTCATTGATGGTAATCATTTGACACGTATGAACATTTTATCTCAAACTCACTTTGTAGCCACTACATGGACTTGTGACGAAAACAGGTCCTCATAGAACCATTTGCTAAATCTCTGCAAATCTTCCTCCCTCATAAGCCCTATAATCCAGTAGCTATTTTTAACTTGTAAGTGACCCGTTTTCAATTTCTATATTACGAACTGATCTTTTTAGCATACCGCGAGAAGCTAAAGTATGCGTCTTCACTTGAAGTTCCCGGATCACTTCCTAAATTCCGTCTTGTTTATTTCTACGTTGAACAACTGTTTTCATGATTCATTCTTGTTCATGAATTGGCGTTTAGTTCAGAAACTTGAGGTCAAATTTCGGGATATTAGTATGATTTCATGTTCATCTTCACCTTCATATGCTACCTCTTCTTGTTCTTGAGATTTTACCGGACTTTCGTCGTTGACCACTTTAACATTGCATGATAAAGCTTTTGGTATAGAGAAGGGTACATCTACACTGAATGTCGACTTTGATTTTGACTTCGGTTCATCTTTATCTATAGGCTTCCCTATGTGTTGTAATTTCACTTGCATAATCTTATCATCCTTATCTTTCTAAGAACACAAAGTCACAAACACCATAGGAAGTCAAGATATGTCAAACGCATAATTGCCCATTGACTTTCATGAGTCATGTTGAATTATCATATTCCATAACGTGTTTGGTTGGCAGAATGTTTGAATTCAAAATCTGATTCCAATTCCATAGTGTGTTTGGTTGGCGGAATTAATGCAATGAAATACCTCAAATTCCTTTATGTGTGGAATTAACATTCCATCCTAAAACGGAAGGAAAGTTTATAATTCCATGGAATTTGATATTTCTATCATCAAAAATAAATTTTTATTATTATTATCATTATTATTATTATTATTATTGTTATTTTTATTATTATTATTTTTATTATTATTATTTTTTTTTATTTTTTTTAATTTTTTTTAATTTTTTAATTTTTTAATTTTTTAATTTTTATTTTTTTTTAATTTTTATTTATTTATTTATTTATTTATTTTTTATTATTATTATTATTATTATTATTATTATTATTATTAATTATTTTGTATTATTTTATTATTATTATTATTAATTTTTATAAAAATATTAATAATTTATTTTAAAAAATATATTATATTATTATTTATTAAAAAATATATTTAATTATTTACATTAAAAAATTTATATAATTCTATATTAAAAAATATATTCAAATTAATTATATAATAAACTAAAATTATAATTTAAAACAAATAAAATACCACAAAAAAAAATTCAAAACAAAAATAACAAAAACAAACAAAACCCAAAACAAAACAAAACTAAAACCCAACAAAACACTACAAATATTATTTACAATAAAAATATTTTAACTATATTTATCAAACCCACACAACAACAAAAAAACTAACTACCCCAACACAAACACTTATTACATCAAAACACCAATCCAACACTTACAACAAAATTATACCAAATATCTTATACAAAAAATAATACAATATTTCAGTTCTTATATTCATAATAACACACACAAACTCCACCCTAACCTTTCCCTCCTCCCCCCTCCACTCCCCACCACACCCGGCCCTCTCCATCAATCTACTCCTCCCTAACTAACCAATCCAACTTACAAAACTAATTTACTTCAAAAAAATACAAAAAATAAAAAACAATAATAATATTAAACCATTATATTAATTATAATCTATAATATTTATTTTAAATAATACTCTCTTAAATATTCCAATAACTATATTCTCCTAATTTGTATTTACTATTTCATATTTTTTCCTCAACACAAATCACCACGCGATACGTTTATATCCAAAATCAATTCCTACAATGCCATTCAATAAATAACTTTCCATTCTTTAAATTCAATTCTTCAACAAATTCTAATTTCCACAAAAACATTCTGCGAAAAAGCTCACCACCGCCTCTCGTACCTCGAAAAAGGGTACATCTACACTGAATGTAGACTTTGATTTTGACTTCGGTTCATCTTTATCTATAGGCTTCCCTATGTGTTGTAATTTCACTTGCAGAATCTTATCATCCTTATCTTCCTAAGAAAACAAAGTCACAAACACTAGTCAAGATATATCAAATGCATAATCTCCCAGTCAAGTTGAATTAACATACTTTTAAGACTGAAAACTACAAAGCAAAACATTATTAATTATATAAGACAAATGTTTATAAGCAAATGACACGACTTGTAAAATTCGGTACGAAAAGCATTAGATTTATAAAGATCGTTATAAAAACTATTATAAAAAAAATCATTCTATAAACCATTCAACTGTTAGCAATTTAGCATAGTCTCGTTTTGTTGGTTAAAATCACTCAAATAATTGTTTTTTTTAAGGTTAGCAATGAATTTTAATACAATTCCAAATTTACAATGAATCCAAAGATATACATCGACATCGCTATATATCGTAACAACAAAGAAGAAAAAACCAATTTGATCACCCCTAAGAGCACATGGTAAGGCAAGCCATAGGGTACGTCAGAGCTCTATAGCGTCGTCCTATGGCACGAGACCATACTAGACCCCAAGTTTTATGGCTTGGCGCCAAATTCGCTAGCCAAGCCATGTGTTTTATATCAAAAATTGTGGAGTTGGGGTGTCCTATAACTTGTGACAGGGAGAGTGTCTTTTGGTTAATATATAGGTTCTGATTTATATAGAGGAAAAAGGGTGGAAACACTTTTTTACTACTATAACATCGTCGGATAACACCAAATGCAACTAGTGCTCTAAGGGACTAACAAACACTTTGTTATCAAAGTTGCTAATCAATCATCTAGGAATATACCAAGCCAACTCATTTAGCACAACAAAACAAATATGAACATATTTTCTCAAACAAGTCAATAATTGTACCAAAAAACAAAAAAACAAAAGTGTAACTATATATAGTTTTACATTTTACTTTTTACCAAGTGTAACTATATATAGTTGCATCAAAACATAAGTGTGTGACTACTTATAACCTACATACAATCTACTACACAAAAACAAAAAGATGAAACATCAAACAAAATATGTATAAAGAAACTCACCTTAATATGCTTGTTCTTCCTTGTTAATGAAGTAAAGCAACAAAAATTCGACATGGTTTTTTCTTAAAACTCAAAACCCACAAAAAAATATCAAATAAAAATGAAACAAAATTTCAAAGAATTATACAAAGATAGTAAAAAATATTAGCCATAATCAATGGGTAATATCCAAATAAGAGAAAAAAGTGAATATGGTGAAAAGTGAAAAAGGAGGTGGTTGGTTCTTGAAGAAGTGGTGGTTCTTGTGAGAGTTATGGTGGCCAGAGTGATATGAGTTATTTGAGCTTCAGGTCAGAAGCTTGGTCGTTTATGGCGGATGAAACTAAGTGAGATGGTTCTTTAGTTTTCTAAAGTGTAATACATATAGCTACATCCCAACAGATATTATTTCTGTTTTCTTTTTAAAATCCTACGCATAGCAACGAGATTTTATAACAGCGGATAGTTGTAGCGATAAAAAAAGTTTATGAGTTATCAACAAAAAATAATAAAAGTTTGAGGATTTGAGGATTAAACATAATGTTTTGAAACTTGGTTGGACCCGGCCGGTTCAACCGGTTCCGGTCGAAAAAACGGGTCAAATTAAACTGGGTATTATATTTTCGAAACCAGATTAGACCCGCTGGGTTTGAAGTAATCCGGGTCAACCCGGTTTTCGATATATATATATATATATATATATATATATATAATTTTTATATTTATATAGTTATAGATATATATATATATATATATATATATATATATATATATATATATATATATATATATATATATATATATATATGGGACCGTTCTTTGCAGAACCATTTTTTTGTACAGAACCTACAGAACCACTCTTGGACCAATAGGAATTTAATATTAATAAATAATTTTATTTAAATAGAAAGGGTATAATAGTAAAATGCATTTTCACCTATTTTTTAATTTTCTTTATTAAAAAACATTTTTTTAAACCTTATAATTTTCATAATTAAAAAAATAATATTTTTTTAGTTTTATATTTTTTTAGCATACATATTTTCAAAAAAAACTAGTGCATATATGCTTTTTTAATATTGTTAATTTCATATGTTTTTAGTGCGCAAATTTTTTTTTCTTATAATAGTAATTGCACATATGTTTCTAATGTACACTCTTTAATCTTCAAAACTTTATAACCAAAAACATAAACACATATATGTAACCTCTAAATTAATAAATTAGAACATAAATATCATTATTTTTGTTTGATATTAAATAAATTACAATTAAAAAACAAAGTATTATCAAATTCACCAAAACATATGTGCACTCTTCCAAAAAAAATACATACACGCATCGCGAACATATGTGTACTCTTCCAAAAACATATATGCATGCCTCGCGAACATATGTGTACGACTTCTAAAATCACAAGTGCATTTGTTGATCATCTCTTTAACACGCGCCGTGTTTCCTATGATTAAGCAATCACCACTGAAACGAAATAAATAAAACAAAGAAAGAACTATAAACAAAAAGTGTACGCAAAAAGTTAAAATCTTGACAAGTACCTTAATAACCAACTCGAAATATCCAACATCAGTGTCTAGGGTAGTTGGGGTGTATGGTTTAATAACCTCTTCCCCTTGGCTATCTTTGCCCCTGAAGTACAAAAAGAAGGTAAATGATATGAAAAACAAATACATCAACGTGTTTCATTTAAGTAATCGTAAAAAGCAGACAACAATAATTTTGACTCCATTTTGAGCTCACTTACAACACTAATATTGACTCATTACCAAACTAGAATCAATAATTTTCTAATTGTAGTGATTTTTATGAAGTTTAAGTTAATCATCTTTTCTAGTAGGCTTTGTATTCACATCAATCTTGACGTTAAGAGTGACATGCTTAATATCAAAACTCGAAAGTCAAAGTGTCTACTCCGTATATTTTTTGCGACAATGTAAGGGATTAAAGAATCCAATATTCAATACCTGCAACTAATGTGATGTCCGATTGGAAGGCCCAACACTGAGGTAGGTGTAGGAAGTGCAAATCTGAACTTAGCCACGTTATGGCTAAGCTGTGTTTTCTTCACAAGCTTGAACTGCTTGAAACTTTCAGCATCAATGCTCCCTACTGATAACACATAAAAAAATCAGTTTTGCCAACGACCCACATGAAAGTTGAAACCACTACAAAAGTAGAAGTTGCGTAAGTTAAATTGTGACTTGTGATAAACCTTTGGATTTCTTTGTGGCGAAGTAGGCTGCAGTAGCAACGACAGCAAGAACAGCAACAGCAAGTCCGACTTGGATCTCTTTCGCTTCCAAGAAATCCATTTCTCCGAATAGAGTGAAGAATCAGATACGAATTGAGATCACTCTTGTCTGAAAGATGTCCCAAATATAAGTTGCAAGATAATTTATAATAGTAGTGTTCTCACAAGCAACAATATGCTTTTTTTGTCCTGAACAAAAAGTTAAACGATGCACAAATATTAGTTACGGTTGTTAATGTTTGTACACACTAGCATATTTGATTCACACTAACATATCTGGTTCATTAGGAATATCTGCACGCCTTCGAGGAACATGTATATTTGAGATGACTACATAAACTTCATAATTAAAGCACCGAAAATACGATCCATGTCTCGAAACAAAAACCAAATATTACATAGTTAATCATATTAGCTATAAAAATCAATCAATAAAACAATAACATATACTAACAAATGTAGTAAAGGAAGAGTTACAAAATCATAAACATATATGAACCAACAAATGTATTCACTATCATTGATTTCAGAAGGCCAATTGGTTTGGTTATGATAAAGAAATAACTAAGATTGTTATGAAATCTTTCATACATGTCTTTGAACTTATCAATTCCCATCAAAACATGTTACTGGTTTTGTGCAACTAGTATGGTGCATTACCTGTTCTATCAAGAGTAAAACAAACATGGTACTTCCTGTAAACATTGTTGCCATCTTATTGGGCTTTTGAATCGAGTGTACCAGTCTGACTTACGAGTTACCACTGTAAAGCTTTTACATTAGACAATTACTCACTATAATCAAATGCTATATTATTATACTCAATATCTTAAAAACAAAAAAAAACATAGATTTTTTGGTATTCTGAACTTGATTTAAAAACAAAAAAAACATTGATTTTGGTAATCTAATTAATACCAGTAGGATGTTCAAAAATTAATACCTGTAGTGGCCTAACAAATACGCTATTCTAATAAATCACCTCCATAAAAACTCACTTTTGAAATTCTTTTGTTCTTATTTAACCTATTCTTCTTGGATCTCGATGAATTCGATTTGATATGAGAGGGTTTTGAGTCGTGTGAAGAGGTCGTCTTGGGATTCTGTTAGAGTTAGTGTTTGGTCGATTTTGTTTGATCGAGTACCATGGTGGATGCCATTGTAAAGATGGATCTAATGGGTGTTTTTGGGGTCAAGTGAGGGAGAGAGAGGCATAGATCTGATGAATGATGAATATCGTTTTTTTTTCTTCCGAATAATAAGAGGCTGCAGTTATTTTGTGGGTTTTTAGGTTTTTAGCATTTTTTCAGGAATAAATATACAATACCGAATTTACCCTTTCAGCTTTACTAGTAATAACTTAATCTTTTTGTTAATTACATAAATGACACAAATCATCTCATCCATTGATTAGGTGATCTAATGGCTTATATTTGGTTCTGTAGGTTCTGTACAAAAAAGTGGTTCTGCAAAGAAAATCCCAATATATATATATATATATATAGTGAGACTTTCTTTTCAGAACCATTCTTAGTGCGAGAACTGACAGAACCACCAAAAACATGCATGCACGCCTTCAATAATTGTATTTTTGCACATATGTTCTAAAAACAACATATATGTTTACTCGGTGGTCGAACCGGACAACCGGTAACCCGGTGACTCGACCTGTCGATTAGAGACCCGGTTTTCAAAACATTGATTAAATTTCAAGACGTGTATTAATACTGTGTTAATACTTTCCAACTTTGCGTATGATTTCCTAAAATAGTGTATGGACTTTCAAAAATAGTTTTAACATTTCTTTTTTAAAATGTGTAAGTTTTTCCATTATAGATAGTATAGATAACAATGTAAATTTTCTTTTGAGTTGTATGAGACCTTTAAGATAACTACGGAGCTGTGATTCGATTAAAAAAAATTAAGTACGAGAAATTCATACATTTGAGATACATCAATTTAAATTAAAGGTATTTTTATTTATTTTGATGCATCTTTGTTAGGTTGTTAAATTTTGATGAAAGTTGCTCAAGTCGTTTTGGAGCATTTAAAGAACACATTTGTTTTGGACAAGTATCGCTCACGCTTTTAAGGGGTGTTTCTTTTTTACTTTAATGCCCCTTAATTAGTGGGCCCAACCCTTATTCCCTCTTATTGGGTATGATCACAAAAATTACTCTCTCTTCAATAAGAGGCAAATAAACCATGTATAAAATGTGTGTAAAAACGTGTATAAATTTTAAAATAACTTGAAAATATATTTTTATAACATAACTGAATTTTGAGTTAATTGCAAACAGTCGTTAGCATAAAGGACTATCGTTGCAACTGTTCGTTAGTTAAATGGACTAACGTTGCAAATGAGAGGTAACAGACTACATATAATAGGTCGAATTTTCAAGTTGGATACATACAATAACAAAAAAAAAAGATGGCTACATACAATAACAAAAAATGACAAGTTGGATACATTTTCAAGTCATTAGCCCAAAACTATACAATGAACTAAAAAAATGCACAATACAAATGAATGTTGAATAAAATTTTAAATATGAAATAAATCCAAATGTTCAACTAAAAGCGAAAAAAAATTTGAAGACCCTTGATTCTTAGATGTCTCTAGCTCTTGACATTCTAATGATTTCTCATTACAAGGAAAACTAGAATAAATAGAGTAACAGATACGGTTTTAAATGGCTGTCAGATATACTAGTGAAAGACAAAAGTTCCATAAGGAACATGGTCAAAAAAAAGAACAAATCGCTTCATCTTATCCATTCATTTTATTTTCATCTAATGGTTTAGATTAATTCTTATTTTAATTTAATTAAAAAACTCACTTTCACCTTATTTTTTAAAAATTAAATATCTCACAAACCGTTAATCGTTACGCAAAACGAAACATACCATCGCGACGAGAATTAAATCATCTTTCTATAGAGAGGCACTTCTATATACTTTCGACGAACTTTTTTTTTGATTTTTTTTAATCACGTCTGAAAAAATCCCATGAGATTTGTATCACAATCTCATGTGATTTCAAAAAATCCCATGAGATTTTTTCTGACGTGATTGAAAAAAAAAATTCGAAAAAAGTTCGTCGAAAGTATATATAAGTGCCCCTCTATAGAAAGATAAAAAAATACTCGTCGCGATGGTGTATTTTTTTTCGTTAAACGATTTATCGTTTGCTAGATATTTGAGTTTTAAGAAAAAGGTGTGATACTTTCGACGAACTTTTCAATCACGTCTGAAAAAATCACATGAGATTTGTATCACAATCTCATGTGATTTCACAAAATCACATGTGATTTGTGATACAAATCTCATGTGATTTTTTCAGACGTGATTGAAAAAAAAATCGAAAAAAGAGTTCGTCGAAAATATATATAGAAGTGCCCTCTATAGAAAGATAAAAAATTACTCGTTGCGATACTTTCGACGAACTTTTTTTCCGTTTTTTTTTCAATCACGTCTCTCATGTGATATTTTTCCGACGTGATTGAAAAAAAAAAATCGAAAAAAAGAGTACGTTCGAAAATATATATAAAGTGCCCTCTTGATAGAAAGATAAAAAATTACTCGTTGCGATACTTTCGACGACGAACTATTATTTATCCGTATTTTTTTCAATCACGTCTAAAAAAATCCACATGAGTAGTTGTAATCACAATCGTCATGTGATTTCAAAAATCCCCATGAGATTTTTTCTGACGTGATTGAAAAAAAAAATTCGAAAAAAGGTTCGTCGAAATATATATAATGCGGCCTCTATAGAAAGATAGAAACAAATTACTCAGGGTGCCGCGATGGGTGTATTTTTTTCGGTTTAACGATTTATCGTTTGCTAGATATTTAAGTTTTAAGAAAAGGTGGGAAAGTGGATGATGAAAAAATGAGTGGTTAGGATTAACCCATTTGTTTTTTTTGCCTTGTTTAATTTGAGATCTCGAACTCGTGTGTGAAAATGGACTTGATGCAAGTAGATTGTGTGAACCATTTAGTGTGTTCTCATGTTGGCTATTTTGTTATCTGTATTGCATGAATTGGCTTGCAAAGGCCACATTTTAATTCAGCTTTCCTGCGATAGTGACGATATGAAGAAAAGGATAGTCTTGAATGAATTTTAAATTGCAATTAACGTTCGGTAGAAAGAATATGGTTGGTGAATGGTAGCGTGACTGACACACGCAATAAACGTGCCCGGCGTCGGATGGTAGGTGGAGGATTTATTTTTTTTTTATTGTTTTTTTTCTTTGCTTAATCAATTTATTTTCCTTGTTTATTAAAAAAACGAAAATCATTTATTTTATTTTTATTATACCTTCTTGATAGAATACTTTGAATATATTCTCTGTTCTAGTGAAAATTTGAATTATCTCGAAAATTAAGTGTTTTGTGAGAATACTTTGAAATTATTCTCCATTATTTAAGGGATACTGGATTATGCCGCTTAATTTATGTTTGGTGAGAAAAATTTGAAATTATTCTCCATTATAAGGAAACTTTGAATTATCCGTAATTTGGTTGTTGATTTGTACTAAGGTCCCAAGTATCCCCTTCAATTGTGCAAGGTCCCTAGGTTAAAAGTGCGTTAAATAGGCCACGATTTTCCTTTGTCCATGTTTTCATGTCTGCTTTGTTTTAATTTTCTCCTATTCCTAGTTTACTACACCAATCCAAGCTTTCGCCAGTTGTCACGCCAGCTCGGAGAGAGGGGGGACTGGCTTCTGTTTCTCAGTTATATGAGGCTAAATAAGCCCAAGCCCGGTTGTGGGTTTTGGGTATTAGGGTTTCACTATTATAAATATTGGTTGATAATAAAGTTACACCAACAGGTTTATTCAATGTCTATCATTAAGTACTATATTAATATATTATTAACATGGACTGCAAAATACTAAACATATAATTTATTAACTTTTTTAACACTTGGGATGTTAATCGAACGTAAACGAACAAGTGATAAATGAAGACGTAATCGACCGACATAATCTCAGATCGACTTCATACGAACGTAATGATCGAACGAAGTGTTATTGTTCACGTTTCGTGTTACTAACTAAACGGGTCCAAAAAAACTTGTTCATAGTTTCGAGGTAAATTCATTATTTAAATAAACGAGTTTTTCTCGTCCAAAACTATATTGCGGAAATGTTTGTTGAACGCTCATTTCGTTTACACGCCTAAGCTATATAATCATTGAAACTACTTGAAATGAAAGCTTCGCAGTAACATGTATTTCCAATTGTTGGTTTAGATATATAACTATCAAGGTCTCATTATGTTTTCTAAAGAATGTCATGTGGTTGGGTTTGATTTGTATTTTAGTATTGAATTAAAAAAAAAAAAAAAAAAAGAAAGGAAAAAAAAAATGATGTATTGGGTCGATTGAGAGTCGAAATGAGAGATTAGGATGAGTATGAGCGGTAGCTGGCGGGAGCGAAAACAATTAGACTGGTCACACATATTATTATTAGGCAAAGAAACTCCGAAGGGTGATTATCGTATAGGGCAAAAGGATTGAGCGAGAATGGGCTTATCTACATTTTTTTAACCTCGAGTATTTCCATTCGTGTCGAAGACATTTGTGCTTATTATTTACAAAGTCTAGGTTATTAGTTTAGACATGTTATTGGAGTCTGTGAACTCACTCTTTCAAAAGTGTTTGTAGTAACAACTAAACGGCATTAACAACCGCTCAGTCGTTCAGAGGGTTCCATCGTGTCGAATAATCATTTCTCCGGTCTTATATTTATTTTTTATCATTTGTGGTAGTTAGTTATGCAAAACAGTTGTATATAGTTTTATGTTTTTGATCTTACAAATCTTATATTTTTTTATAGGGATATAGCATGATAGCTCTGAATTCATTACGGCAGTATGAGCTTTTTAAATTACTCAGAGATCGCATTGGTGTCTTGAAGAGATAGTTGATAACACTGCGTAAAAAGCCCTCTCTACAGCGTAGCGTGTTATATATAAATCGAATGAAGCAGAAACAAAAGAGAGGAAAAAGTGTCAAGAAGTATTTTAACAAGTCTGTGAAAAGGGGGGGGAAAAAATAATGCACGGAAATAATATGGGGTTTATAATATTTATGGAGGGTATATACACACAAACATAAGCAAAGAACCATTACAAGTCACTTGTTCAGTCCGAAGTTTCTATTTTAAGCAGCAGAGTTTCAAAGGATTTGCACAAAATGTAAGTGAAACTTATTTTCTACTAGTTATGTTTTTTCTTTCGTTATACGAAGATACTTATGTTTCTTTATTACTTACTATAAGGCTTAGTATGGCAGAGATAGGCAAAGAAACCAAAGGAAGAAGAATCGCGGAAAGATGATTATGGGAGCTCTAATGATTGTTTAGCTGTGCTTGGGAGGTCGTTGTAGAGTAATACACTCTAAGTCACATCTTGAAATATTACTTGACTGAGCAAGGGTATATCATGTTGATTTATTTAAAATTATAAAGTATTTGTTGGTGAAGAGGTTTGCTCTACCAAAAACAAGTGATCATGTGTTGAAGCTTTGGACTACCTTCTTGGAGACCAAAAGCTTTAAGTTTCCGTTCTCGACATGAAAAAGTACTGATAATGAGCGATAGATGTCGAGATATCTACATGTGGTGCAACCACAAATGAAGGTGACAGTGATGGAAGCCTAGGAGCTAATAGTGTTACTTTTAATAATGTCAAACAAGGAAAACCAGCTTGCAATGGTGATGATAATGTTTCACCAAAAAGAGTAGATTCGCCAGCAATGTAATTATGTAAACTGGTGGTACTTATTACCCAAAGTCAAGATGGATCAAGAGTTAGAAAAAGATTTTAATGGATGTGAACGACATTGTATTGAGTGGATAAATGAGAAAGACGGCCAGCCTATGGTGTTGTATAATGATTTAATGTTCTTCCCATGAAGTTATGTGCGACGGATTATTATCGTCGAATATCCAGCTCTAAGTTATATCTTTGACATTTATCATTTGGTCTCTCTAACCTTTGATTGGTATACAATCAAGTCGCAGTGAATAAGACATGAGAGCTCAACGAATTAACGCAGAAGTAA
Source organism: Tanacetum coccineum (assembly GCA_026074375.1). Lineage (NCBI taxonomy): Eukaryota > Viridiplantae > Streptophyta > Magnoliopsida > Asterales > Asteraceae > Tanacetum > Tanacetum coccineum. Next base: position 36,706 of record BQNB010006334.1, read on the forward strand.
TTGTTGTGTGAGATTCGTGATCGACAAGGCGTGATCCAACGTCCATATGACCACGTAAATGCAATACAAGATGATGGCCATGAACCATGTCAACATGAGTTACGATTATCTTATTATGCTGGATCTTGGGTTTGGGAAAAAGGGTGAATAATAATTGGGGGGGGGGTTGTAGTGTGTATTATAAATATAACATACATCTCAGGTTTAATGGACGTATAACCTGCTTGCTTTCACGCCCTTGAAATGAATTATCCGCATATTATTATTCTTTTCTTTGTTATCCTATCAGGCAAGGTGTTTTACCTCAAGAACTCCACCCGTGGCAAATAGAAATTTTGCTAAATTTAAGAAAGAAGAGGGAGAGTTATCACCTAGTGTTTATTTTGATGAGGCTTATTTTGCTGCATATGGTGATCATAATGGGTGAAATGCTAAAGAAAAACATAGCATGGAGATTGATGGCAAGTGGCTCATGAAGAGACAGGTAAGAGAAAGGGTTCAGGAAGATGTGATTAATGTTGTCGAGGGTATGTCAGGGTGCAACGGGAAGATCATGAAGATGGAGACCGTGATGATCTTGATGTTAAAGCAGAAATCGAAGGAGAGGCCGAGGGGATAGAGGATGAAAACTTTATTAGTATAGATGGCACATAAATCAATCATATATTGCTAAGTGCAAAACCACTGGGCAAAACGTGTGGAGCTTCTCATACATGATGGTTGGAATAAAGATTGAGGGCTACCGAGTGTCTTCTAATGCGAATGATGTCATTTGTACGCACTTTTTCGGCTCCCCAAGTAAAGACTACAGTTTGCTTAATTCCTTTTCTTCAAATCAATATTATCTATCTAGATTTTTAGTGGTATATTTTTGGTAGGTATTATTATAACAGGCTATTGACCAGTCAAAGTCAATTCAACATCTTTGAAGTCAACATAGTACTGCTCCTTGAAAAATTAAGTGCTGCACTTTGTACTACTCCTTGGAGGAGGAAAATTTAGTGCGCCCATTAAAAATTATAATGCCTCGGCTGCCATATGGACGAGTCATAGTACTACTTCCTTGAAAATATAGTTGCTGCCTTTGTATGTTAATGATGTCCGAATATCCTTTAAGACTACCAAGTTTACATTAGTGCTGCTGAATGTGGTTAATGTTGTTTGGGCTCAAAGAAAATTTAGTGCTGCCTGAGAATTTTAGTGTTGCTCAATGAATTAAGACTGCTTGACTTACCGGGGTGAGTCCCCTTTACCCAAAAGATATGTTAATTTTATGCTAAGTTATATTGACGAGATATTGTTTCACTAGCACCTTAAACCGCTAAGTTTTAAGGAAATACTTGTGAATTGGGAATTGTAAGATTGATGAACTGTTTAGTTTACTGTAGGGTCAAAAACCCGGCTCGAGAGGTGAAAAAGATATCCGGTTAGGGAACTGGAAAGCTGTTAATTGAAATCTTGAATGTTTTCAATTGCTCACTGCCCACACCGGTTGTATTATCTTGTAAAACCATTTGTCTAGTTGAAGTGCAATATGTATTCTATAAATTATACCGACCATTGTCTATGATTCTCACTCTAAAATGTATATGTAGGGGACATGTTGGTGAAACAGGGATTGAAGGTAGCCAGATAATGTTAAAATAACCACTTAAAATAATTCGGTCTCTTTTAGAATAAGAGAAATATTGATACTTATGACGATTAACTCTTGGGAAGATAAATATCTAGCATTTTTCAAACTTTCGTGATATATAGGCCTTTCATCATACCATATATGATATAACACATGTATATCTATGTATGAAACATTCTTTCAAACTTTTCTGATAATATGGACATATCTTCCAGAACAGGAAGCGAAGAATGTACACAATTTGAAGAGCAAGCTCTTTCAGACAAATAGTACTGTGCATCAAATCCTGGATTACCCATATGATTAAGGATATTCCTCTTCTTATACATAATATCCTGGTGTACATTTATCCACTAGACAATAACTTCGCATAAAGAATATTTTATTTATTATATTGTGATGCTTAATCTGCCGGTTCATGTGTTGTTTATATTGTTTTGGCATCTAAATTTATAGACGCCTTGGTATTCATTGGTAAGAACAATTTATTTTGGATGAGATGACAGCAATACCAAACTCAATAACAATTCACAGGACACTTTTTTTGTTACCAGATACTAATGTAAGATTTTTTATAATTTTGTATATGTTACAAAACTGTGACACGGAAAAAACGGAATGAAAAATATAAAGTTTAACAGGTCAAAAGTATGAAACTGTCAATAATTACGAAACAAAAACTAATAAAAAACTATATTGCACTGTAAAAAGAGAATACAAAAGGAATTTTTTAACTATAGGCAGGGGTACCCATCTTTATTATCAAAATTAATCATTGAAATGGAAAAAAATAATATTATAAGAAATAGATTGTACGCGCATCGTACACGGCTGTGGAACATTGATTCCCTTGTTCCCTGTTCGTTTTGTATTGTTGTTAAATTCTTGAACTCTTGTTTTTATACGTTGTTTTTAAAATATATTTAACTTTTAGATTTTGGGTTTAAATATTGGAATAACTGATTTCTTAAAGAGATCATTTTAAAATAATAATCATGGACTTATGCCTAATTTTTTTTTTGAACGGCAAATGGAATTTTATTAAAAAAGAGCTAGAAAGAAACTAGCAGACGATATACACGCAAAAACGATCCAACAAACAAAGAACGAAAAGGAACAGAAAAACTCTAACGAAACGAACTCGCAAAACAACCAAAGGCTATTAGAATAAGAAAGATCCCACCATGGCGCCAACTGAATTAACTCCCATGAACGAAACCGAACACCCGAGGCATCATACCAAAAAGCGATCTAACCGGCATCCTTTGTTTGTCTCGATAAGGCATTATGAAGAAGAATAGCTTCTTTAACGTTGCCATAATAACTCCAAATCTGAAGATCGCTAGGAAAATAATCTTTCCACGAACGTAGTTGCGCGAGAGAGAACAACCCGTGTATATTTCCATTGGGGTCTCTATAGCTCCATCGTTTATCAGAATCTATCTCGTCACTAGTTAGAGGACCAAAGACTTATGCCTAATTACATGACATCTATACTAATGGGTCTAATACAAATAAATAACTAATAGTTATACAAATATAAATGTCTGACTTTAAATGTTAAATGGTGACTTGACTTTGAATGTTGACTTAACTTTAAATGTTGAATGTTGACTTGACTTTGAATGTTGAATATTGTCTAATTAAACATGTTGGAAGGCTATTATGTAAAGCCCATAGGATTATACAAACTACAATCTAACACTCTCTCGCAGTTTGAGCGGGAGATGACCGAACACTCAAACTGGTACGAAATTCCTCAAAAAGCGCAGACGGTAGTCCTTTGGTGAAAATGTCAACATACTGGTAACGAGATGGTGCATGAAGAACACGAACCTGACCACGAGCAATCATATCACGAACAAAGTGTATATCAATCTCAATATGTCTAGTCCGCTGATACTGAACAGGATTATCAGTCATATATATAGAACTAACATTGTCACAATAGACAAGGGTGGCAGATAATAATGATGTATGAAGCTCTCTGAGAATATTACGAAGCTAGGCAATTGCGGCAACAACATTAGCAACACCTCTGTACTCAGCTTCAGCACTCGATCTAGAGAGAGTATGTTGTCGTTTGGCTGACTATGAGAGCAGAGATGTAGATCGCCTGGTAGTAAGGCAACCAGCCCAATCAGCATCGGTATATGCAACAAGAGAATCTGTAATGGATGCATAAAGTTGGAGCACAAAGTCCAATGTGCCACGAACATATCAGAGAACTCTCTTAAGAGCTGCCAAATGAGGCTCTCGTGGATCATGCATATAAAGGCAAACCTGTTACACTGCATGAGAGATATTTGGACAAGTAAATGTAAGGTACTGCAAACCACCTGCAAGACTGCGATTGAGTAGGGTCAGAAACATGATCCCTGTCAGAACCAAGTTTGAATTCTATGTCAACCGGCATCCGAGTTGGATTACAATTAGCCATATGATCCCTATTCAAAAGCTCCCAAGCATATTTCTTTTGAGACAGAAACATGCCTGTAGAGTCACGCGTAACCAAAATCCCCAAGAAGTAATTAAACGCCCCTACATCAGTCATATCAAACTCCTTATTAAGAGAGGAGATAATACGTTGAAGTAAATTCGTAGAAGATGCCATCAGTACAATTTCATCAAAATAAATCAATAAATATGCAACCTCAGAGACCATGTTGATATATAAACAAGGACGCGTCACAACGAGTCGACGAAAAACCAACACTGTACGCTTATCCTGCAAAACGTTGAAACCAAGCACGAGGTGCTTGTTTCAATCCGTATAAAGATCTCTGTAATCGACACACATGATGAGGAAACCGAGCATCTAAGAAACCTGGTGGCTGATACAAATACACAGTCTTAGAAAGGTCGCCGTTAAGAAATGCATTCTTAACATCAAGCTGATGAATAGGCTAATTCTGAGACAAGGCAAGACTGAGAACCATACGAATGATAACTAGTTTAACAACAGGACTAAAAGTATCATTACAATCAACACGAAACTGCTGACTACGCCCATTAGCCACCAAACGAGCCTTACACCTGCTTAATGTACTATCGGCATGATATTTATCCCGAAACAACCACATAGACCGAACTACATTAACGTTTGGTGGTTTCAAAATAAGAACCCAAGTACTGTTTTTAATTAAAGCATTATATTCATCATACATAACATCTCGCCAATTAGGATCTGATAACGCAACAGAGGGAGACTTAGGAATAGGAGAAATAGAAGAATTATGAGAAGTATGACCATGAAAATGAGGGTTGGGCTTAACGGTGCCAACTTGGGCACGTATGACCATAGGGTAACTCTGAGTGGTAGATTAGGTATCGTGTGTGTAGTTGCTGAAGTAGGGGTCGTATGGGCAAAATTAGGTTGGGTCGTGGATTATGATGTGTGGTGGTGGGGTGGAGTGTCTGAATGGGCCGAGGGTTGTGTGACGTTATGCATTGGGCTAGGTGTTGGGATAGGAATTGGGTTATATTAGACCATAAGGGTAATAGGTGCATGTGGAGTCGTAGGATGTTGGGTTGTATTATGAATGACATGTTGATGTATTAGAGATAGAGTAGGGTCGAGAAAAGTGTAAGATGTAGGTTGTAATAGAGTGATAGAACCATACAGAAATTGGAGTTCATCAAAGGTTACATGGCGAGAAATGATGATTTTGTTAGTGTAGAGGTCAAGGCATTGATACCCACGATGATAAGTAGGGTATCCGAGGAAAATACAAGGGATGGCACGAGGTGCAAGTTTATGAGGGGAATGAAGGTGTGGGTAACAAAGACAACCGAAGATACGCAATCATGAGTAATTAGGTTGTTCGTTAAATAATTTAATGCAAGGTATCTCATTTTGAATGGCACATGAGGGTAGGAGATTGAGTTGGTAGGCAGCCATATGTAATGCCTCGACCCAAAAGGTGGGTGGAAGGTGAGCTTGGAAAAGAAGGGTGTGAATGACATTATTAATAGTGCAGATCATTCGCTCCGACTTTCTATTTTGTTGTGACGTTTTTGGGCAAGAAAAACGGACTTGAATGCCATTTTGATCAAACAAGTTAAGGAGATTGGTGTTGTCAAACTCACTACCATGGTCACACTGAAAAGCCGCAACATCAGAATTAAACTGATTATTTACATAAGAACGAAAGTGTAGGAATTTTTGAAAAACTTCGGATTTGGTACGCAGAGGATAAATCCACAAATAATGAGAATAATGATCAAGAAATAACACATAGTATTTAAAACCACAAGAGCTAACAATAGGATAAGTCCAAATATCAGAGTGCACAATCTCAAAAGAACGAGTAACAATAGACTCTGAACTAGCAAACATAAGTCTTACATGTTTGCCAAGCCGGTACGCATGACAAAGATGTGAGGACTTCTCTTTATTACAAGAAATAAACTGACGAGACATAAAAGAACGTAGTACGTCTTCACCGGGATGCCCGAGGCGTTGGTGCCACGTACTGGGACTCACAGAAAGCAAAGTACAGGGAGTAGGAGAAGGTGATGTAACTGGGTAAAGATCTCCCGAACTATCACATCTAAGGAGAATATGACGGATTAAGAAATCCTTAACCGAGAAACCAAATGCATCGAATTCAACAGTACAATTATCATCTCTAATGAATTGACGAATAGAAATAAGATTTTTGATGATATTAGGAGTCACTAGAACATTATGTAAGTATAAAGGACGATTAAGGGTAGGTAAGATGTTATGGCCGGTGTTGGTAACAGATATGGATTTACCATCACCAACACAAACAAATGGATATAAACATTTATTATAAACAGTATTTAAATTACCTGTATGTGAATTAAGATGAGATGATGCACCTGTATCCATATTCCATGTCGGATCTCGATTAGCCATAGTACTAAAGGCACTGGGAAGCACACACGGAGCCGCGCCTAAACGTAGATTGATGTATTAGATGCTTTAACATATTGTTTTTTCCACTGTCGTAACTTTTTTTATCCGGTTAGGAAATAGAAGAAGAGAAGGATAATTTTGACATGAAAATTAGGAGAGGAAATAGAAGAAGAGGAGGATAATTTTGAGAAAAAAATTAGGAGATGATCGATTTTGCTCTTGATACCATATTGGAATAACTGATTTCCTTGATTATTATTGATAATAACTGTCCTATATATATGATACAAGAGATCATTATAGAATATTGACAACTGTCCAATAATACCATATTGGCTTATGCCTAATTACATGACATCCATACTAATGAGCCTAATAAAAATTAATAAGTAATAGTTATATAAATATAAATGTCTTGACTTTAAATGATAGATGTTGACTTGACTTTGAATGTTAAATGTTGACTGTTGACTTGACTTTAAATGTTGAATGTTGATTAACAAGTCAACACAAACACGACTCGATTGCCACCCTTAACTTCATATGTAATAAACGGGCTCATTTGTTAGACTTCAACTGAGCCATTTAGTTCTACGTTCATTTCGTATTTGTTAAATTAGTCTTATGTTGCGTCGCGAATTAGTTATAAGCAAGCAGGGTTACCCGCGCGTTGCTGCGGGACGTTAATTTTTCGCGCGTTGTTGCGGGCCATTGTTATTAATATTATATTTTTTTTAATTTTGTGCGGGTTTATTTTTTCGGTCTCATGTTTAATAGTTTGATTTTTTCTTATATGGCCTTATATGTTGGGTCTCATGTTTAAAGGTGTCTTTTTTGGCTATATATTTTTTTTGTGCAGATTTATTTTTTCGGTCTCATGTTTAATAGTGCGGGTTTATTTTTTCGGTATCATGTTTAATAATTTGTTTTTTTTCCTTATATGAGTTTATGTCCCGCGCGTTGTTGCGGGGCGGTAAAAAAAATTATACTTTTTTTTGTTTTTTTTTTGCGAATTTTTTTTTGTCTCATGTTTAATAGTTTGTTTTTTTATATGGGCTTATGTGTTGGGCCTCATGTTTAAAGCTTTGTTTTTTTTGCTATATGGGTTTTTTTTTAAATGACACTGTTTAATGCAATTTAAAGTTGTACGTTTGTGACTATGTCGATTATTTTAAAGTTGAATCGGTACTTTTGTAATATTTTCCCCCCTATTTTATGCCAAAAATTAAAAAAATAAAATAAATAAATAAATATTGGCGTCGGCCAAAGATGGCGAGCTCCAGGCCTCAAACCATCTGTTCAGTAGAAGCAATTTAAAGTTGTACGTTTGTGACTATGTCGATTATTTTAAAGTTGAATCGGTACTTTTGTAATATTTTTCCCCCCTATTTTATGCCAAAAATTAAAAAAAAAAAAAATTGGGCCGGCCCAAAGTGGGAGCCCAGGCCCAAACCATTGTACAGTAGAAGCACTGTAGCTTCTACTGTACAATGCAAAATGTATGTTTTATAATAGAACATGTTGGAAGGCTATTATAAAAAGTCCATAGGCTTATACAAACTACAATCTAACATTAAATGCTCAATGACGAAAAACAATTTTTACTTAATTCGACATCCGTTTTCCTCTAGGCAAGTTCATATTTTATTTAACGATAACTTTCTCAACTAAACTATAAAAAATGCAAAAAAAAAAAAAAAAAAAAAACGAGCACGAGCACGAGCACGAGACGACAATAAAACGGTACTACACTTTCGAAAATATACTTGATCAGCGATCAAAACAAACGAGTGGAAAAAACACCTAACATGTGATAGTAGCATAGTACACTTAATGTGCCCCCATCAATTTGTCACATTGTAGATTTTAAATTTTTCTAACTCGATATTTTTTAAATTTTGAGGTATACATAGTTTGTTTATATTTCTCAAAAACATAGTAATGTGTTTAGTGAAACTGACAGTGGCATATAACAAACAAAATGTTAGAAAAAAAAATGAATAATTCATGGTAGTAATACTATTATTTGATAGAGGCGTAACCACATGGAAATGTATATTTATAAGTTAGTGTTTGATGACCACAAAATATTCCAAGGTGGATATATGTAATGGCAATAGCACCAACCTTTCGGTTCATGCATTTTTGACACCTTTCATATTAATAAGTAATAATATATTATGATCAGTGATGACGTATAGTAAGTATACCAAGCCTCCGGGTTTGGGTCACACTGCCACTTGGGCTTCTGGGCCCAACTTAGCAGTCATGGGCTGAAACTAAACCCAATCCTGCACTGGTAACGGCCCGGACACAGCAAAACAGACGCGGACCTAACTATAGGCCACTTTCGTCCGCGGAAAACACACGCATCCGTGCACACGATTACTGCGGAACCTTGCCCGACAAGGGACCCACTCCGACCACTAACGAAACAAACGAAATATTAGGAAACCCTAATATTTCACTCGCTTATAAAAGAGACCCTCTGACACAATGAATAGTATGATTTCTCACCCTACATACACATATTTTCTCTCTCTACATGTTTACTTACTCTCATACCGGAGTCTAATCGTGAGGTCCGTCCCCACGGTAAGGCTAACCTAACGGTTTTTATTTGATTGTGCATGAAATCATCTCATCTCTCTTGCTCTAGTACAAGATCTGACACTCAAATCATTCGAGGCCCGGTCAACGAAGGATTTGAGCCCTATTCTAAGGCCGACACTTATTTTGTACTAACAAGTGGCGCCATCTGTGGGACACTAACACAACCACGTTTTCTAAAATACTCATCATGAGCACTCGCGAACAGTACACCCCAACCATTTCCACGTCCGCCGTGCGGAACACCGGGGGAAGAAGCGGCCCACAAGGTCTCGAGGAGCCTACGTCTGACGAGGTCCTAAGAGAACTATGCGACAAAAACTACCACCAACTGTTGCCGCTCATCGCTGAAAAAATGCAAAACGAAAAAGAGCAGCAAGATAAGCTCAACGCGGTAAAGGCGCGCCTACTCTACGGTGATGAATCTGAAAGAAATCCAAGAAATCACGAAGAGTCGCATTACTCCGAATCCAAGACACTAACCGCCCGGACAGAGCCGAGAAGGAGGCATGGAAGTAAGCACTTCCGAAGCCCGTCACCAATTGCCAGTGTCTTCAGAAGACTCAGACGAAACAGACCTCCTTCACCCAGGCCCAGGCCGCGGAAGGAGGGTGGTGTATTCAATAGGTTGGGGGAAAAGAACAAAGCGCATCCACACGTTCTGACAGCCGCCACCAGAGTTCCTAAGCGAAGGGAACCGAGGTGCAACCAAGGAAGCACCATCACAGGGGCACATCGCCCCGGGGAAACATCAGATATTCGGAGAGTGAAGACAGCGAGGGAGGTCACTGGAAATCCAAATCAAAGAGGCACATGTCAAACACCTACGAAGATGATATCTCTCAGCCTTGGACGTGTAAGGAAAGAAACCCTTTCACACCTCGGATCCGACATTTTGATTTCCCAAGGACAAGGATGCCTAGCCATGTCAAGACGTATGACGGAAGCGGCGATCCGGAAGACCACTTAAAGCTATTCCAGTCTGCTACAAAAACAGAGAGGTGGGCAATGCCAACGTGGTGCCATATGTTCAACTCAACGCTCACTGGAAAGCCAGGGCCTGGTTCGACAAACTCCCAAAAGAATCCATTGACAGCTATGAAGATCTAAGGGCAGCATTCAGGGAAAACTATCTCCAGCAAACAAAACACATCAAGGATCCGGTGGAAATACACCATATCAAGCAAAGGGATGAAGAATCCACGGAGGACTTTATGGAAAGATACAAAGCAGAAGTCCTGGACGTGGAAGGAGCGCCGAAATGCATGAAGATCTACGGATTCATTCACGAAATAACCCACCCTGAGTTGATCAAGCGTTTATATGAGAAAATTCCGAGATTAATGGACGAAATGTACAGGGTGACTACGTCTTTTCTGTAAGGGGAAGTCGCCGCATTCAGTCATAGTCGGAAAAAAGCACCCACGTCGTGGAGGCAACCAGAAGGAGGAAATAAGCCAAACTTCAAAAAGGGTTTTAAAAACAAGCAAAGGTCGAATCGGAAGCCAGATAGGTTTTCACTCCTTACGAAAACCCCAAAAGAAATTTTCGCTTTAGAAAAAGAAAAATTCAAGGCTCCACCGCCAATGGTAACTCCTGTGGAAAAAAGGAATTCAAACAAGTACTGTGAATTCCACGCGGATACGGGGCATAGCGGACGGATGCATGCAGCTGAGAAAGCAGATAGAAGAAATGATCAAGTCAGGTAAATTGTCGCAATTCATCAAAGAATTAAAACAGAACGACAAGCCAAAAGCACAAAAAAGGGGGAAACGGCCGGAAAGGACAAGCCCTTAGCCATCCTGATGATTCAACCATGGGAAAGGGTAGCCAAACAAAGGGTCACCCAGAGCTTCTCTCCGGAGACAATAATCTCTTTTCCATTGTTAGGAGAGGAAGACGAAACGGAAGGACCAATGATCATCGAAGCTGAAATAGGAGGGCACTTCGTACACCGGATATACGTGGACAGAGGAGCGTCCTCAGAGGTTCTATATGAACATTGCTTCGTCAGGCTCCGTCCAGAAATAAGAAGCCAGATGATCCCATCTACCACATCACTTATAGGATTCAGTGGAGAAACCATTTGGCCACTAGGACAGATATCCCTACTAGTAAAGATAGGTGACGAAGAGCATTTCACTTTCGCATGGATGAGCTTCATGGTTATCATGTCACCATCCCAACACAATGGAATAATAGGCAAAACGGGTATAAGAAAGATCCGTGCCGTACCATCCACGACACACAAAATGTTAAAATTCCTAGTCGAAGAAGGGACGGTGATGTTACGAAGCAACAGAGTCATCCCGATGAAATGTGCAATGATCTCCGTACCTAGCACACAACACCCCGTGACCAGTCAGGGCGTTGGAGGAGAAGATAAAAGTGGCCATTCCTCCTGAGTACCCTGAGCAAACAATAGCCATAGGATCTACCCTAACAGAAAAAGGACGCAAAGAACTATGTGCTTTGCTCAGACAAAATCTGGATATTTTTGCCTGGAAGCCAGCAGACATGATGGGCGTCCCGCGGACAACATTGCGGAGCACGCTTAAATATCCGTGAATGGAATGCCTACTATTAGACAAAAGAAAAGGGGCGAAAGCGCCGGAAAGAATAAGCGATCAGGAGGAAGTGGAAAAATTGGTCAGATGCCAGAATCATGAAAGAAGTTCATTATCACAGCTGGCTATCTAACCCGGTCATGGTCAAGAAACATGATGGGAGCTGGCGAATGTGTGTGGATTTCAAAGATCTAAATAAAGCATGTCCTAAGGATGGTTATCCCCTATCGGAGATAGATTGGAAAGTAGAGTCTTTCTGCGGATACCCATTCAAGTGCTTCCTCGAAACATACAAAGGGTACCACCAAATCAAAATGGCAGAGGAGGATGAAGAAAAAAAATCATTCATCACAAGTCAAGGGATATTCTGTTACTCAAAGATGCCGTTCGGCTTAAAGAATGTCGGGGCAACCTATCAACTCTTAGTAGTCAGGGCATTCCAAAAGCAGATCGGATGCAACCTGGAAGTATATGTCGACGACTTGGTGGTAAAAAGCCACACGGAAGAAGAAATTATCTGAGACGTAGCAGAAACATTCAAAACTCTCCGGCAAATAAACATGAAGCTAAATCTAAAAAAAATGCACCTTTGGAATGCATGAGGGGATGTTCTTGGGCTACAAAGTAAACGCTGACGGGCTGAAAGTATGTCCAGACAAAGCAGACGCGGTCCTTAGCGTGCCGTATTTGGGATGCCTTAAAGATGTACAAAAGCTGAATGGGAAACTAGCAAGTTTAAACAGATTCTTATCAAAATCAGCTGAAAAATCACTGTCTTTCTTCAAAACCCTAAAGAAGTGCACAAAGAAGAGCGATTTCCAATAGACTCAGGAAGCCGAAGTAGCCTTCAGACAGATGAAGAAACTCATCGCGGATCTCCCAATGCTGACCGCACCAAAGGAAATGGAGGAGCTAATCATGTACTTAGCCGCGACCAAGGAAGCTATCAGTGCAGTCTTAATGACCGAAAGAGAGGGCAAGCAAATGTTAGTGTACTTTGTGAGCCACGCCCTACGAGGGCCAGAGATCAACTACACCCTTATAGAAAAACTGGTGTTAGCCTTGCTCAGCGCAAGCAAGCGGCTGAAAATATACTTCCAGGCACAAACAATTGTTGTAATCACAGATCAGCCGATAAGGCAACTGCTGTCAAACTCAGAAATCACCGAAAAGATGCTAAAGTGGAAATTTGAGCTAGAAGGATATGACATCCAATACTGGCCAAGGATATCGATCAAAGGATAAATATTGGCGGATTTTATCGTGGAACGTCCGGAGGAAGAATGCCCGGATGAACTCATGGCAGAACCAGAAGAACTGCCAGAACCTTGGACTTTATTCACAGATGGGTCATCCTGTATAGATGGTTCCGGAGCCGGGCTGATACTAACAAACCCGGAAGGGGTTGAATTAACATATGCCATGAGGTTTAGGTTTGAGGCCACCAACAACGAAGCTGAGTATGAAGCATTAATAGCCAGTCTTTGGATCACTGGACAAATAGGTGTAAAAAACCTTCAAGCAAACGTAGACTCACTGCTTGTAGCCAACCAGGCCAATGGCTCTTATGTTGCAAAGGAGTCAGGTATGGTTCAGTACTTGGAAAAGGTAAAAACGCTTACAAGTAACTTTAAAGAATTTTCTATCAAGCAAGTACCGCGGAGCGAGAACAAGAAGGCGGATGCCCTAAGCAAGATTGCATCTACAAGCTTCACACACCTTAGCAAGCAAGTATTTGTGGAGGAACTAAATGAAAAATCTATAAATGAGAAGGAAGTCCTCACTATAGTGGAGGAGGAAGGACACATATGGATGACACCTATATGCAAGTACCTCACAAAGGAAATCCTTCCGAAAGACAAAAAGAAAGCAAGGGTGGTACCTCGCAAGGCATCCAGGTATGCCGTGATCAATGGAACTTTATACAAGAAATCTTTCTTGGGACCATGGCTCTAGTGTGCCGGACCTCTTCAAGCAAACTACGTTCTTAGAGAAATACACGAAGGATCCTGCAACATGTACTCCGGTCCTAGATCCGTGGTCGCTAAGGCTATCCGGACAGGATATTACTGGCCAACAATGCACACAGATGCGCGAAAACTAATAAGGGAATGCAATGACTGTCAAGTTCATCGCCCCATTCCAAGTAATCCGCAACAGAACTTAACCCCCATCACGTCTCCGTGGCCATTCTACAAACGGGGGATCGACATAGCCGAACCTTTCCCGGAAGGTCCAGGCAAAGTTAAGTTCTTGATTGTAGCCATTGACTACTTTACCAAATAGATTGAGGCAAAGCCCGTCGCGACTATCACGGGTAATCAAGTGAAGAAATTCGTATGGGACAACATTGTCTGCAGATTCGGACTACCAGGGGAGATTGTATCGGATAATGGAAAACAGTTTCGTGACAACCCATTCAAAGACTGGCGTGAAAAACTATGTATCCGCCAGTGTTTCGCCTCCGTGAAGCATCCACAAACAAATGGCTTGGTCAAAAGAGCAAACAGAAGTTTGGGATAAGGAATCAAAGCTCGATTGGATGAAAGAAGCAAGGATTGGATAGGAGAACTCTCACATGTCCTTTGGGCACACCGCACCATGATCAAATCAAGCAATGGAGAGACATTGTTTTCACTAACATACGCCACGGAAGCAGTCATACCAGCGGAAATAGGCATGCCAACACTCCAGACTGCGGAAGTAGACTTAATAAAGAATGACGAAGAATTAGAAATAAATCTGGACCTCATAGAGGAAAAAAGAGAGCAAGCAGCAATACAAAAGGCGAAAAGCAAGGCTAAAATGGAAAAATACTACAACTCTAAAGTCCGCGGCACAAGCTTCAAACCAGGGGACATGGTCTACTGCAGCAACGATGCAAGCCACGCTAAGGACGGAGGTAAACTTGGACCTAAATGGGAAGGACCGTATGAAGTCACGGAATCATTAGGAAAGGGAGCATACAAGCTCAAAGATGACCAAGGAAATGAACTTCCGCGAACATGGAACATTTGTAATCTTAAAAAATGTTATATACATGAAGTCTAAGCACCTGCCCAGCATGCATGATGCTCCGAAAGGCAATATTTCAATTTTCCTTTCTTTTGTAATGTCTTTTGAATCTTAATAAAAAAGTGAGGATTAGTTACCCTCACAAGTTTTAAGTCCTAAAATTATTTTTCGCTTTTCAAAAGTTATGTCAATTGTTTAGACGCGCACACAAGGAGCCACGCTCCACAAATATATTATCCCGTATAATAAAGGTTGAGCAACCTCAAAATTAGTTCAGGTGTGTAAGAGGTATTGCAAACTCGACACCGGGAAAATAACCCATAAATATTCATAAGACTATCTATCACGAACGTACAACAGTAAAAAGGTAGCAACATCATAACATTTGCGAAAAATATTCGTGTTATGGGGCGGACGCACCAGCATCTGCCCAAATACGTGCTAACATGATAAGCTAGAAACCGCAACAAAAAGGCCAACATACGGCCGTGGTAAAAAAGAACACGTTCACATTACATACAAGCCACAAATAGAAATAGCCACACACGACCTCGGCATACAAAAAGAGCTAAAAGTGACAAGTCTCAATCTTGGGGACGGCAACGACGCTTCCCATGGCCTCATCCGTGTCTTCTTCATCATAATCCTTTATGGAAAGAGGGGCCGCGGAAGTACTAGCCTCACCCACCCAAGTCTGGGAAGACAGATGAGCGAAGACTATCTCCATCATCAGTTGGCGAAGAGCCGCAACATGCTTCTTTGCCCCCTCAGCACGGGCATGAACATTTATCAAAGCAAAGGACAGGGAAGTCTCTCCGACAGCTGTGTTATCACCAGCATGATGAATAGGAATGGAAAGCTGCTCAATGCACGGCTGTAAGTAAGCAGCTTCCGGAAGGCCAGCAAGGGGTCCGTCCAGTAGGAAGCAATCCAGGACCTCATCCATCCTATCATCCTTCTTGGACTTTAACAAATTCACCAAGGGGAAGTCTACGTCTTCAAGGGCCTTAACCGCGTTAATATGGCTTGCTTTGGCAACCTCCGGGTTGTAGGCATCAACCACGGAAAGATCTCTCCCGGTAACCCCATGCTCATAACCGGCCTCTAAGCCTTCCTGCATGCCAAAGTCAACAACCCGGCCCAAGGCGTGACCCAGAATACCCTGGTATTCTGGAGATTTTAAACATTTGAGGAGAGCAAGTTGTATCCTATAAGTCAGAAGCCACCTTTTTTCGGCCAAAGTAGTCAAGTAGGCGGGATAAAATTCTCCTTCTAGATGACCGGAGACATCCATTACGTGCGCCTCAAGCTCGGCCACACGGTTGAACAGCTCATGGGCCTGCTCTTCCTGCTGAATCTCCATTTTTTCCTTAAAATCCTGAAAACCGGCACGCAGAGAAGAAACCTACAAAAACAAGCAAACCTGTAAAAAAACACAAACAAGCAAATACATGCGGAATAAAAGGTACGGACATACCTCAGAGGCGAGCTTATCTCGCTCAGACGCCAAGGAAGTAATCTTGTCCCCGACCTTGGCACATGCCACCTTAGCATCATCCAGGGTGGACGCGAGACAGACGGCACGAGAGTCAAGCAAAGAGATGTCATGATCCTTCTGAGTGTCACAGTAACATTGAGCACCGACACCTCCGCGGCCAAAGCAAATTTCTCTCTGGATAATGAAGAAACTTGATCACGAAGGCGGATAACCTCCGCGGCTTCCGCCTCTTTCTCCGCTAGTTGGGACTTCAACCTGAGAATCTTTAAATCTTTCTCCTCCAACAACCTACCACGTGCAACATGTTTAGCTCTGAGCTTTTTCTTAAGCTCGAGTTCATGCTCCGCATGGGACCTCACCTCCGCCCCAAGACACACTTGTCGTGCTGCCCCTACGTTAGACTCCGTATACAGTTGACCGTAGTCCATGGTACGGAGAGCAGAGAAGAAGGCGGAGGGAGCAATGCGGTCCGCTAAGGTGCGGCAAGAAAAACCATCATCCAACAGCGAATCGTTGGCAATGTTCCACTTAGGGACATACCAACGCTTCCCTTCGGAAGGATCCAAAGTAGGAGGCTCATAAAAAGAGTCATCAGACCCTTCCGATTCCTC
>BQNB010006334.1:59029-97992 GCA_026074375.1 Tanacetum coccineum
TTAGGTATAATTAATACTGTGATAATTGTGAAAATTGCTATGGCTTGTGTTTTCTTGGTTTTTGGACTAACATTTTGCAGGAAAAGCAAAGAAAAGTGTTAGATTGATGATGAAAAAGCTTTTTAGAATGGAATTGGAGTTAATACCGGTGACTCAAAGTTAATGCTGTTAGGCATAACTTACTACTGCTGGTTTTAAGTTAATGCTGCTAGGCATACACTTACTACTGCTGAGTTACTACTGTTGGGTTAAAGTTACAGCTGTTAAGGTTCTGGTCTACTGTCGTGGCCAAAACTATCAATGGGGAAGTACAGTTGCATGCCCTAGTAGATGGCAAGAAGATAATCATCACTGAATCAACTGTTAGAAGAGATCTTCAACTAGAAGATGCAGAAGGTGTTGATTGTTTACCAAATTCTACCATCTTTGAACAACCTGCACTGATGGGGTATGAGAAAATTTCACAAAAGCTAACTTTCTATAAGCCATTCTTTTTCCCACAATAGAAATTTATGATTCATACTATTTTACAATGTCTAAGTCTAAAGACTAATGCATGGATGAGTTTAGTAGTACCATGACATCTGTAATTATTTGCTTACCTACAAACCAAAAGTTTAATTTTTCAAAATACATTTTTGAAAGTATGGTTAGAAACTTGGATAATTTGTCTGAGAAGTTTTTGATGTATCCAAGGTTTGTACAAGTGTTTTTAGATCAATAACTTGATGGGCTTCCAAGTCATAAGAGAATTTATATTTCACCCTCTCACACTAAAAGATCTTTGGAAATATGAGAAGGGTAGGCAAAGGTTTTTCTGGTAGAGTAACACCTTTATTTCAAATAATGGTGGTACAGAACCAATCTGAATTGGGTGAAGGTTCAGCAAATCCAACTGATCCCCATCACACACCCACCATTATTCAATCATCAACTCAACCTCAAAAGACACAAAAACCTAGGAAGCCTAAGAGAAAGGACACTCAGGTACCTCAGCCTAGTGATCCTAGTGAAAATGTTACAGATAAGGCTGTTCATAAAACGGCGTTAGGGTGACAATTTTTGTTGAGGCGGCTGCCACTACTAGCTTCTTCATCTTAAAGCGCAAACAGGACAGTGTGTAACATAACAGAATACCTGATCCAATGCACACCCTCATGAATCTAGTTCTCTAGAACTACTTCATGTGGTGGTCCTAGTGGCAAAGAAACCTGTGGGTATACTATCGCCAAACTAGTTTGTGAATTTAACTAAACTTCCCAATGATTCAGTGCTCGCATGAGGTAACACACTTCGAATGTGATGAATGATAGACTTAAACATGCTGAATAGATGGCATATGTACCACTTAACAAACAGAGTTCTTGATTTGAGAAGACAAAGACACCCTCACTAGAATGAGAATGCGATATTTGAAAGGAGGGTCAAGAAGCTGAAAAGAAAAAAGTTCAAGAACTCATAAGCTGAAGAGATTATACAAGATTGCTTGGATTTGCTAGTGCTAGAATCCTCTGGAGATTAAAAAATTTTGAGGTGACAGGATGCATCCAAACAGGAGAGGATTGATGCTATTGATGCAGATGAAGAAATTACCCTAGATATGTTCAAGATGATTGCTTGACAAATATATGTTTATTGATGTGGATACATTAAATGAGAGGAGGTGTATTGTTTGCAGGCAAAATAAAAATGTTGTTGAAGAAGTAAGTGACTGCTGCTCAAGTTAGTACTACGTGTCAACAACAGTTAACAAACTAACTAACTAAAGAAATTAAATGGCTCAAGCACTTGAAGAATTAAAAACTTCAAAACCCAAGGTGAGATGGATTGTTTTTAAAGAGCCAGGTAAATCTACAACAACAACAACAATAACTTCCAACACAACATAGGACAAGGGTAAAGGATCTAATGATAGAAGAACTTATATGAAGCTATTCGAAGAAGAAAATTCAAATCATGCTTGATGAAGAAACTGCTTTAAATTTACAAGCTGAATTTGATGAAGAAGAAAGACTTGCAAGAGAAAAAGCTGAGAAAGAAGAAAGAGACAATATTGCTTTGATAAAGAATGATAGTGAAATCAAGTAAAGATTTATCCCGATCACAGCTATTGCTGCAAAGATTGAAAGCACAAGAACAAGAAGCGTTATCTGATGCGTAAAAGGCAACATTATATCAACAGACTCTTAGAGAAAAGAAAAGCATTTTGTAGCTAAAAGAGCAGAGAGAGAAGAAACAAACCACCAACAAAAGCTCACAGAGATAGAATAATTTGTGTACTATACCTAAAAGAACATGGACGGATATAAGCTTCAAAGATTTGTAAGTCAAAAGCGGATAGATTCTATTCAAATGATGTTTGACAATCTTTCAAAAGGGTAAATACAATTTGACGACTCTTAGATAAAAAGTTCAGGTGAAGGCAAAGACAAGAGAGCAGGAAAAATAGAAGCTGATACAAGAGAAAACAAAGAAGCCAAAGGTGGAAGATGGACAAAGAAAAGCATTATCATAAACACGATAGTGAAGAATCATTCCAGATGAAGAAGAAGTAGCAATTGATGCATACCTTTTCTGTTAAGTCACCAAGGAATGTGACTGGAAGATCCATTGAAGGCTAAATGAAAATCCTATTATCTAAATATGTGAGAGATTATGGAAAGTCTCAGATGTACAAGATTTTTAAGTCAAATGCTTAAAAAGTTTTTGACAGAAGAAGATTTGGAAGACATGTACAAGTATGGTAAAAGCTAGAATGGATCAACAAACCAGTGGAAAGCATGGATTAAACTGTATGGAATGATATGAAAACAATGTTTTTGAACCAAAGTAAAAGAGGCAATATTTAGGAATCACAAGGATACAAAGTGTTGGAATGGAAGTTGTATGACTCATGTGGAGTACATTTCTTGAGGATGCAGTCTATGTAGATTTACATGTTGGTAGAGAAGAAGTATCCTCTTACAGCACCTACACTTTCAATGATGTCAAAAAGAAGTCTTCAATTGATTATGTAAAGTGAAATTGGCGTATCAGCTTTGTAAATTTGACATCAATACAAACAGCTTAAATAGAGTAAAGAAGTTTTGGAAGCATCCTCCTGGTGCGTTGATGAAGCTTTAAATAAGAAACATGGATGATTTGAAGAAGAATATTCAGTTTTAGGGAGGATTGTTGGGATAAAAGTCCTCTTGATGCTGTGAGGAATTACTGCGCTCATGTTTTAGGTCAATGCTGCTTCAGCTGGAGTTTAATACTGCTTAGATACTTCAAAGAAAATAAACTAAGTATTACTAACTGCTGGTGACAAAAGTTAATGCATTCAAGTGAGAGATTACTACTGCTAGTAAAAAGACTGCTTGAAGTTAATGATGCTGAAGAGTTACTACCTGCTCAAGAAAATATCAAAGTAATTAGTACTACTATGTTAAGTTAAGTACGGCTGAAGTAAGTTAGTATCTGGCCAAATGAAAGTTATATTACTGTTTGTTAGTACTCCCATACTTGATATGAATTAGTTATTTATATAAAATTTTATATACTTAGGAAGAGTATTGTGAGCGATGTGGACCAATGGTGAATAAATAATCCTATAGGGCATAGAGATTGAAACACCAAAACCAAAAATCAATCTTAGTCGTATAATTCATAGCTTCAAGGTCTTAGTAACCCTAATACTTTAAGAGTATTCGTATTATTATCATTAATAGGGTTGATTATGAAGAAACCTTCTCTCTTATTGCATACATTAGAGCTATTAGGATTCTTATAGCCATAGCTGCGTTTTATGACTATGAGATTTGGCAAATGGATGTCAAAACTGCCTTCCTCAATAGACATCTCTCTGAAGAGGTCTATATGGTGCAACCTGAAGGTTTTGTCAATCCAAAATATCCAAACTGAGTATGCAAGCTAAAGCGTTCCATTTATGGACTTAAGCAAGCATCAAGGCAATGGAATAAATGATTTGATGATGAAATTAAGAAATTTGGTTTCACTCAAAATCGTGATGAGCCATGTGTATATATGAAAGCTAGTGGGAGTAATGTCACTTTCCTAATCTTATATGTCGATGACATATTAATCATGGGAAATCACATTCCAATGTTACAAGGTGTAAAAGCCTACCTTGGAAAGTGTTTCGCTATAAAAGATCTAGGGGAAGCTGCATATATTCTTAAAATCAAGATCTACGGAGATAGATCAAGACGGTTAATTGGTTTATGTCAAAGCGCTTATATTGAGAAAATCTTGAAAAGGTTTTACATGGATAATTCCAAACGTAGAAGTATTCCCAAGCAAGAAAAACTCAAATTAAGTAAAACACAAGGTGCTTCAACACCCGCTGAGGTGAAGCGCGTGTAAAATATACCATATGCTTCGGCTGTGGGATCTATTATGTATGCTGTGAGATGCACTCGCCCTAATGGTGCGTTCGCTCAAAACATAACAAGCCGATTTCAACAGAATCAAGGTGAACTTTATTGAGCTGCTGTTAAGAACATTCTAAGGTATCTTCGCAATACTAAAGATATGTTTCTAGTTTACGGTGGTTATATAAAATGAGAGCTCAGGGTTTCTTGCTACACCTGATGCTAGCTATCTACGGGATGCTGATGAACCTCAAGTCTAGATGATATGTGTTCGTTTTCAAAAGGAGGGGTTGTTGATTGGAAGAGTGCTAAGCAAAGCATTTTTGCTATTCATGTGCAGAAGCTGGCTATTGGATGTCTATGATGCTTCTAAGGAAGCCGTTTGGGTTAGAAAATTCATTTCTGAGCTTGGTGTTGTTCCCACAATTAATGTAACCCTTAATATGTATTGTTGATAATACTGGAGGCAATCCTTTATAGCTATTGATTCTGGATCACTAAAGTGCTAGACACTTTATCGTGCCAAGTTCACTACTTCGTGAAGTTATTGAATTTTGGTTGATCACAGTTTGAATAGATCTTTCTTGCCTGTTAAGTGTGGTAGCATTCTGGATAGATCCAAACTAACTACAAGAGAAAAACAAAGACTATAAAACAATATAAGTTATGGGAAACTAACTTATATGCTCAAAGAAGAACAATGAATAAACAAAACTTTGATTACTATTAATCTGCTAGGTTGGTTTAAGAAATATAACTATGATATTTGGTGAAAACTTGTATATCTAACTAGTGCCGTAGGGTTCCTTTTATACACCAAGGAAACCCTAATGGGCTTACAAAACGCGTTAAGTGTTACATGATATCTATTCCTATTATATCTATGCATAGCACTTAAGCTCGTTTACTATCTATATATGCTAGCATTAATAACTTACTTAAAAGTGTTAACTTGACTACCGTACCTTAACATATATACTGGCAGTACTAACTAACTAACACTAATAGTACTAACTCATGAAAACATAATTCCTAACAATCCTCCATTATATATGTTAGTGCTGGTATTAGAGTTAGTACGGTTAGTAGTAAGTTAGTACTGCTAGCATATATAGATAGTACTGCTTAAGTGATATGCATGAGATATATTAGGAATAGATATGCATGATCACTTAACGCGTTTTGACAGAGTGTGAGGGGCTTGTTGTGTTGGTGGAACTGGTGGTGGTGGTGGTGGTGGATTATCATCATGAAATTCATCTTCTCCTACCATTGAATAAGGGGGGATCTGAAAAGATAGAAGGTTTATAACAGATTGTTTTTATTCTTTTATTAGAGTTTCTCATCAAGCTCTGATACCACTTTGTTGATCCTAGTCTGAATAGTTCTTTCTAAACTGTTAAGGGTGTAGCCAATAAGGATTGAATCCAATCCTAAACTACAAGAGAACAATGACTATGACAATATAAGTTCATGCGGAAATAATTAACTGCCAAGAAGAACAATGAATAAAACAGAACTTTGATTACTATTAATCTGCTAGGTTACAAAATACTAACTATGAATATTTGTGAAACTTGTATATCTAACTAGTGTCGTAGGGTTCCTTTTATACACCAAGGAAACCCTAATGGGCTTACAAAATGCGTTAAGTGATCATGCATATCTATTCCTAATATATCTCATGCATATCACTTAAGCAGTATCTATTATATATGCTAAGCAGTACTAACTTACAATTAACTAGTACTAACTCTACTACCAGTTACTAAATATATATTGGTTAGTATAACTAACACTAAACATTACTAAACTCAGGAAAACATATTTCCTAACAAATTTGGTGAATACAGTAAGAAAAAGTTCACACAGATGACAACTTAGTTGATCCTTTTACTAAAGCATTAGCTTTTCCAAAGCATTCAAAACATACTAAGAATACTTGGATGCTCAGCTGTAGTCTCATGTCAAATTTGTGTTTTTAGTTATTTCGATAATTATAATGTAATACAATTTTATTTTTGTATGAACTACAGAGACATGGTATTTTGTTTTCATTCATATAACAAATGTTAATTCTATATTTGCTATTTAATCTTGAATGTTATATCATTTCTAAAATATGTCCATTGTCGATTTACTAATATGGGAGTATTGTTACATAAGACAAATGTGAGTGTTGGTTATATTCTTTGAATATATGGATGGTTCTCGCCAAACTCATATGTTATTTAACAAGATGATGCATATTGGACAACCCAACCTGTCGAATATTTACTGTTTGGATCGTATGTCATAAGTAAAATTTCAAAATATGGTTAGTTAAGTCATTCTTAGACTTGAGATACAAAACAAGTTTTTGGTATGTGCGGATATCACTTTTAATTCTAAGTCTCAAACGTATCCTGTAAAAATGGTAGTTATAAAGACTATTATTGGAAGTGATGATGAAACATCATTCAAACACTGTATTCAAAAGAAGTTGTTCCTTCATGGATATGTGCAGAATGGAGACCATTGGCGCCTCTCCAGAATTAATCCAGTTAGCTGTTTGCCGATCCCCACAAGGGTAATGCAAGATGATTCTTGATTACATTTGGTATATCTGTATTAAGTTCTATAACGAGAATCTAAATGGTTAAACTATATGGAATGAGTTAGGATCTATATCCATGGTTTAACGGTATTTGAACAAAGGGATGAAATTTTTGAATAAGAGAGATACATTAACCATGCTACGTGAGAATGGTTTGAACAAAACTTGATCTCAGACATTTCTAGTTTTAACATGAATGTGAGTGTTGCTAGACGTTTCCGTCGTTAGTATATGGGTTGTCTGCTACTCTAACTCCTTACGTGTGAGTTGTTGGGAATAGTAAGTTGGCATTAGCGGTATCGACCAGAAATGAGTGAAGCCTATTGGGGGGCTTCGGCGGCACACACGTTAAACACTTAGAGTGCGTTTTAATACTTCACATAATAAAGAGAGGGACTAAAAATAACAAAATCGAAACCTTTAGTACCTCCCAATGTGGCAGATTTTTTAAAGGATTCTAGAAGGGATTTTGGAATATTTTTGGGATCAAATTTTAGTGATAAGAGGGTGTGTATGAGATAAGGATTATTAGTTGTGATAAGCTAAGGACTTGAAGGTTATCTTCAAGGTTTCCTAGTGTATCTACAAGTAAGTTTGAGGTGCTATTTAAACACCCTATACCTGACTCTCGTTCACAACATAAAAATACATACAACATATTCATTCTATCACTAAAAGCAAATTGCTTCTTTCTTCCTTGGGATTAGGCGAACAGAAAGCAAAGGGTATTTTGCATGCATTTGTTTCATTAGCTGTTTTTTAGATCATTGCATGAAACAACTTCAATTGCATCCACTGTCCGATCTTGTCCTTTTTTTGATCAACCATTCGAACGTAATATCACTTTGATATTCGAATTGGTATTGAAACCGTAACAAGACATAAGTTTGTTTGATTATTGGTTCGTAAAGTAACGACTATTAGTGAATAATAAGCCCAGCCCGTTTTGAGTTTAGTGTATTAGTGGTGTTTACCACTATAATAGTGGTAATAATAAATCATACTCAAATGGGGTTTTTTATATTCTACATTAGTGTCAGAGCTTACGATTCCTGAAAACCCTTAATTTACGTATCTTCTGCCTTCAAAAAACACTAACCTTCTTCACAAAATAGTTGTCTTCCGGTAATCGACAACTCGTCGATGATTCGGAGGGATCCCCGTCAAACCCTAAATAAAAAAAAACCCTAGCCGCCATCGTCAATTCAAATCCCACCAGCCCTAAAGAAAAGCATTGAGTCATCGTCACCAGCAATCCTTCCCAATATTATCTTTCATGTCCAAAGTGATCTTTTTTACTTGTGTCGGATCTGAAGATTTGTTTCTTGATCAACAAGACCGTGGTGCAGCAGCTATTATGTTTTTTTAAGTTTTATTATTTGTTTGTTGTGTTTGTGATTTGTGCTAAGGTCACAAATCCACACAATCGTTATTTGTGTTGGTGATTTATGCTAAGGTCACAAATCCACACAATCGTATGTTGTTGTTCGTGCTTCGATTATATTAGGTTTATCTAGGTTTATCAGTTATGACTTCAAGATTGAAGATTCGTTTGAAAGACGATTGTTGTCGGATGTCGTCTCGCTTTTAAGTTCTTTTAATGTTTTGTTTTGTCTCTTTTGTGTTTCTTTTCTTTCTAGTTTAACTACTCAGTCCGAGCTTTTGCCGATTTTTCGACGCTCGGGACTGCGGGGAGTATTAGTGAATAAACTTAGGCTCTAGCACGTTTGTGGGTTTTAGAGTATTTGGTTTTACCACTAAATAGTGGTCATTAATAAGTCATACCTCATAGGGGTTTTTTATCATTCTAAACGACTAGCATCGTATCGCACTCGTTGGACGTGTTTGTGTGAGCATTCCATAGAGGTGGAAATTTATCCACTAGTTTCGGAAGCATTTTCTAGATCTCGTTTTTCATTCATTTGGCAGTTGACTTCAAGGGTAAAGGTTAGTTTCCTATATTACCCTTTGTTTAATTATTGTGTGTTAATCATATACATCATACTTGATCCATATCCGTTAAATCCCAAAATCTGTTGTCTCAGAAGACTAGTTTACAAAAGGGGTGCCACCGTGCCTATTGTATCAGATGGAGGAAAGCTAAAATGAGGCGATATTCGATGGAAACCTCATATGTTGGGACAAAGTTGCAACG
Source organism: Tanacetum coccineum (assembly GCA_026074375.1). Classification (NCBI taxonomy): domain Eukaryota; kingdom Viridiplantae; phylum Streptophyta; class Magnoliopsida; order Asterales; family Asteraceae; genus Tanacetum; species Tanacetum coccineum. Next base: position 68,154 of record BQNB010006334.1, read on the forward strand.
AAGATGATAAAGAAATGCTTTTAATGGAGGTTTATTACGTTAAGGACACCATATTACATACATTTCGGTATCTCAAATTCTCAACACCGGGAGATGCAATTACCCATATAATAACATAACAGATAGTACACACTTAGTAATTAAGATCTTCATGGTAGATCTAGATTGGCAAAATCATTTTGTATGTATTGTCATTTGTAATATCTTGTGTAGAAAATCAATGAAAATATATTTCCAGCGAAAAAGATAGAAGCAATCGTTAGAAAAAAAAATATCAGTCTATCAAGGATTCAACTTCTTTTGTGGAGGGCATGCACAAAGTCCAAACTATTGCCATTTCCCAGCTCGGACCGCACGAAGTATTAGACGATAGATAAGTAGTTTCCCAACCCAATTGTATGTATTCGGGTTCTATTAAGGTTTATTTGTTCGTGTGCTATATTTATGGTTTTGCTAGGTAAATGATTGTAAACATACGGATAAACCTTAATGGACATTTAACGGACCTCTAGTTATTAAAGGATGCCACATCACACATTTCCCGTCACGATGCTACAATAGGAATTTTTAGTCACTTGTGACAATAGAATAGAAAAACTAAAATTTGCAGTCTACAATAATAAAAATGTGTCGCGTTGAATACATTCATAAACAATTATCCCTATATTTTGACAGATGTTATTCTTTCAATTAGACTGACTTTGAAAAAACTTGTTGATATTGGTATATCTTCATGTACTAAATTGCTTTGCAGATGTGATTCATAAAGAAGTACAATGCAGATCTTAAATCAAAAGAATTACTAAGACATAAGATTTGTTCCTTCATCACACGTGATCATCTATTATCAGTTTATCACGAACATGATGCGGAGATGTCAAAGAATGGATGCACAAAATAAGAAAAAAAATCCAGGATGTGATCAGTACCTTCAAAACTTATTACACTAATTGGTCACTGTTGTGATGCCCATTGAACTGGTTTGCACATGAGGACGCACATCATGGCGTGGTGAATACCCATCACAACTGTGATGACGCCATTACTTGCTATACAGCGCATTTGTGGGTCATTATTCACGAGCATCATTTTTTGCCGAAAAACTCACACGCACACACCCATGTTCAATCAAGTAAGACTTGAACTCTCAACCCCTTAGGTAAGGAAACCTTATTTACCTGGCCACCTTGATACCTATAGGCCAAATGCCTTTGGTATTTTGGTTCGTCCTAGTACTTTGTCCAAGTCGTTTTTGGGTGAGTTGAAGTGAAAGCATGGTACATAAGCAAAGATTGAAGAAGAGAACACATTGGGATTGATTATTCTTCTTTTGTGCTTATGCTTTTGTGATAAGAATTGGATTGAACAGTTTAGTTTAATAACTACGTTTACAATGGAATATATATAAGCCGCATATGAAGTAACAAAATTGAAGTATTTGGGATGTATAAGCATTTTGAAGAGTTCCGTGAGTCATAAAGATTGGACTACCTCATCTCTTCAAATGGTCATTGCAGATTGAAGAATTATATGTTGATGCATATGTAGTGGCATATCAGCAATGCTGATGATATCAGTTATAGATTTGTATGCAGCGATTTAACACTTATGTTTTTCTCCATTTATTATGTCATTAAGAAAGATTGTTAATTTTGTCATGTAGGTTAATCCAAAAGATGCCTTCAATCTAAAAGACTTGTTGGAGGAATATATAAGCTTGAAAAAGTATAAAGCTAATTGTGAAAACGAAAAACTCCAACGACAAAGACAGAGGTTGCTGCTACCATATCCGTCACCTCAGTTCCATTTGCCTAATCCATGTACTACATATATTTCACTCATAGTTTTTCTGATTCATACATGCGGTTTTTGGTTTCAATTTACGTTAGAAAATAGAGGTTTGTAGCGTCAACAATAAATCTATGCTCTTAAAATGTGATATCTATATTTTGCTTATTTCAGCAGGTTATCTGGTCTACAGTTTAATAACACCCATGCTTTACAACTTTACGTCACTACCCAACGTCAATTCTTCTACACCAATACCAACCACTATAGAGCAAGTGGATAATGTTGAAGATGCCGCCCTGTTAGCTTTTAAGCGACCTCGGGGACCAACTTTAGTCATGAAAGCCGAATCATCTAGTTCTCAGATGGTTTCACCAACACCTTCAGGTAAACTTTGACTTTCAGGCAGAATTAGTAGATTCTTGGGTAATTGTTTGACAGCAATGTAGGCTTTTGGCTTAGAAAACTAAGGAGGAATAAGATTCTCTTGATGAGCACGACACTTATGATTCTGATTCCATCAGTATCACATACCAAGGTGGGGTTTGAGCTTTTGTGTGAATGTTGTCTTTCTAGTCATGTGTGCTTATTTTTACGTTTGGTGGTTTTTTTAGGTTTTACTTCGGTGCTTTGTAATTTCTAGCGTGTTGTTAGCTTTTTTAATGAATTATCTTTGCCGTTCAAAATCCTAATAAGCTTCTGTTTGTAATAATAAGTTCTTCCTTATTATGCATATATATTAGATTTAACTGGTTTGTTCAATGTTGTTTATGTATATGGAACCTCAGCATGAAACTAAAAAACATCAACGGGCCAACACATAACTTTGACCTGTCGTGTAAATACTAGAATTGACCCGTTTACCCAACCTGCAATTTTAGCCACTTATGTTAAAACCAGTGTTTTACATGTTATATTTGTTAATAAATAGTCTTTAGGCTTAATATATGGAATATTTCATGATTTATATACATACTTTCTTTCTAATTATTGAAAAAATATATATATATATATATTTTGGAAAACCGGGTTGACCCGGCTGTCCAACCGGTTGAACCGGTAACCCGGTGACCCGGTGACTTGTCCGGGTCGATTCAAAACCCGGTTTTCAAAACATTGGTTAAAACGAAAATTTTCCTACAAATGGCAATTGGTTCAAAAAGTTTGTCAAATTGTTTCAGACAAATTTGCCATCTTAACAGCAGACTAGTATTGATTTTCCTTACATTTTTCTTTCTTCGGTTCAGGTTTTGCGATCAAGAAGGAAGAGACTGAAAGGAAGTTTATTCTGCTTGCTGATCCATCATGGAATTCTTGAAATCTATTTACATTCTAATTCAGGTTTTCGTTATATTTTAAGCGTCTGATGCTTTTAGGAACTGTTGTGATATTAGAAAGCCAAATTTAGGTCCTGCACTAAGAAGAAATATAGACGTGTTGTTTTTGGTTTTTGTTCTTGCTGATATGAGGTCTGTGATACTGAATTCAGTTAGAGTTGCAGGTAGTAATCCTATTTGACTTTCTTATTGGGGATAAATATGGCTATAATATTTATATTACTTTTCGAATTTTCTTGTGGTGCGTCAGCGTTATGTAGTTGCTCGCTGTAGACAATCACGAGCAGATGTGTATATTTTGGTTTCCACTTCCACAGTTATACCGCTCTATAGATAGACAATTCTGCGCAAGGTCCTTTCTTGGTACACCAATAATATTTTGTGTCCTTGTAGCATAAATGAATCCCACAAAACCTTATAATATCAAGGCTTTCATATCTAAAATATGTTAATCAGTTCCAAAACCAGTTGCATGCCATTATAGGATCCAAGACACCATAAAATGCCGGTGGATTTATGACTAAAGATATTCTTACAGTTCCATTTTTTATGAAGATGGATCTGTGACCGCGTTGATGATAATTTGGTTGACACTTGTTCCATTGGTCTGGTCGTCTGGATAGTAGTATATTGGAGTAACATGGTTAAAGACAAATTTAATTTATCAACAATCCGATATTTTGAAATAGTGGTCTTGATTAAGTGTAACGCGAGCCACTCGTGGGTTACTCGAGCTCGGCTTGTAAGAAACTCGACTCGGTTTTGAGTTTTATGAACGCGAGCCGAGTTTGAGCTTTGGTTTGAACTCATTTAATCCATGCATTTAGCTTGACTGGACCTGTGAGTTTATACATAATTGAGATACGTAAGTCAACCTTAAAATATCAAATAAGGCTCAACTTTTTAAGGCTCGAGTTCAAATCGCACTCTAATCTCTTTTTATGTTGTTTTTTCAAAAAATACAAATAATGAATTAAGTGAGCCCAAGCCGAGATCATGCTACAATATAAGGCTCAAAACGAACTGAGCTCGAGTTTTGTCAAGCTCGCGGCTTGGCTCTTGACATGTCTACAAGTCAGTTTTTCTATGATTATTATTACTAGCAATGTGTCAAATTTTTTATGATTTTTAGCAACTAGTCTCTTCGGTATTAAGTGATTTTTTTTTTTAAATAGTAATAAGTGATTATTTAGGTAACATGTAAACACTAGTTAGTTATTTAAATTGTGTGACTTGAATCAGTTATGTCTTGTTTACATTACTAGTAATATTTTAGAATTTCCACTTATGTCTTGTGGTAAGTATAGAATTTGGTGTAAAATGTCAATAAGACCCTTTGACAATTATTGTATGATGTGGTGCTTGCTTTCCCTCCATCTTGCAATATTTAGGTCCAAAGTTAGAGCGCCAAAATTACCCGCCAAATGGTGCTTCTCCCTAAGCCTATAAAGGATATTATAACCTATAGTCTTCTTGTGGATATCAATGTGATTTTAGAGAGGAGGTTTTACATATGCATCATTGGTTAATTTTAAAATTACATATATCTTATTTTGATAGATTGGAATTATTAAATTTTATGCATAAAAAAGTGTCACAAATATATATACGTAATTATTCACTTATGGGTGAAAATTAGAGTTTACTCTAGTGGTACAATTTCTCCTCTGTAAACACTCAATTATTATAGTGTTATTTGAAGATTGATCAGCGCTCGAACTCAACTTTTAGCTAATTAGGTCGTTGGAACAGAAGTTCGTTGCTTGGAGCCGGATCCTTGAGGAAGAGTCGGGTTGTGATCAAAAGATGCATGAGAACGAGGTGTTTTCACCGAGTTACAGATTTTGACAAACTACTAATATTATTTTTTAGTAGTGTTTAAAGCTCGTCCACTATTACTAATTTCTACATGCATTTCCTAAGATACACAGGATTTTTACCATTTTATCATCTGACATAAAAGGATTAGACTTGCAATGAGATAAGTACAAACTATCAAAACTCAATGCAATGGTTACCAACGTTAGCGTCCCATTAGCTACCAGTTTTACCATCAAGTTTTCGTACCTGTTACGATTTTACCATTTAAATATACCCATTTAAGTACAAACATACCTAATAACGCATATATTTGACGGTTTGCACCACCGAGTTCACTTGATTTTGTTGCTTCGAAAATGAGTATAATGGCAGTTGATGTGTGAAAATGATGTTAACGATGCTCATTACGCGTGGTTTTACCCATTGTTACATCCGACCTTATGTGCAATGAGTTGAGATCCTCAAAAAACAAGGGCAAAAAAAAAACAAATGGGTTAATCCTAACCACTCATTTTTTCATCATTCACTTTTCCACCTTTTCTTAAAACTCAAATATCTAGCAAACGATAAATCGTTTTTTTTAAACGAAAAAAACAATAAAAAAAAATACTACCATCGCGTCGAGTATTTTTTATATGTCTTTAGAGGGGCACTTATATTACTAAACATCCATAGATGAGCCTATATTACTTAGTTTATTTCAAACAAATAAAATATAAAAAGCTCATTCGATTATAAGAGGCTTTCAAACACTCAAATAGCTCGTTATCTTAATGCCGTGATTTGAAACAGAAGTAGCACATCAAAACACCAACTTCTGCAGTCCGTTGTTAAAACTTATTATATGATTCTAAGTATTCTGTATATCATATTATTATAATAAATATAAAATACTCCAAGATAGAACAAAATGTTAACTTAAACTAAAAGATCTTAAAAACTCTGTTAGTTACATGTCAAGACACATGTATGTAAAAGTATCATTCTCACAAAGATGGAGACATCCTACCAACAATAACTACAATTATCCGGTTCACAAAAAACAAAATATCTTCAACATTAACATTTTGAGTGTCAAACAGTCTACCCTGTTTCTAATAATCTAAGTTTTCCTTTTACAAATGAGCTGAAGAGTAATTATATCGTTGGAGACTTACTTCTATATGTACCAAAGCAGATTCACTAAAATAATAATAATAAGCCTTAATTATCTACCCAAAAGCATGCTTTAATCTTATTTCAAGCACGATAACCCTAATTAAACACTCTGATTTCTCGTAATAACGCACCGATCAAAAAATTTGACTAAAGCAAACGAATAACTACGTGTTGGGTGTAGTTTTTGGCTAAGCATTTCATCAAACACCTTGTGTTTAGCTTTGATTCTAGAATCCTGGATACACACATGTACATCTTTGATCATAGCAATCAACAATGTTAAGCATATTATCGAACACCTTGTGTTCAGATTTCATCTACGATTATAGCAATCCATAAAATTAACGTTACCATCAAATTTCATCTACGATCATAGCAATCATTAATCTCCAAGCAAACATACACATTAATCACATATTAACAATAAATCAACTAAATTATGAAAATAAAGGGAAAATGAAAGAAGACATGAGTAACATCATCTAGGAGCATCTTCTTCTTTAACATTGTTGACTGACCTAGTTGATATCATCACCTCCTTCGTGGCATCATCTTCAATTCACAACAAATTCGAATCGAAATACATCACTATTAAACGTGAAGGTGATCAGAATGTAGATGGAAAGGGGAGAATGGTTATGGATGGAAGATGAAGTGCAGTGACTGATTTTGGGGAAAAAGGGAAGACACACATTCATGTGTGTGAAAAAATGAAGAATAAAAGAAAAAAGAAAAAATAAATGTATTATATAGTTGTACAAAAGAATAGGTTTATCAATTAAATCTTAGATTAATCATCACCATTAGATCAAACTCAAATGGATGGTGGGGATTTGTCCCTCAGTATGTGGGTAGAAACTGGTATGCAAATGAACTTTTCTCTTGTAGTATATTAGTAATTTATATATAGCGTGTAAGAATGCTATTAACTCATTTAATTCTTGTGCGGCTGACGATTTTAAGTTGGGAGACATGTTTTTTGTATTTTAGTGAATTTTTCTAAAAATAAATACTTAAATATTCAAAATAATAGTTCTAAATTTAGGCGACTCACGGCTCACAATTAATTTCTTGTGTGACCAGTAGTTGAAACCAAGGCTGTCAAACTCGCGAGTTTACACGTAAGATTATACGATCATACGTGTCCACCTGATAAAATCGTGTAGGATCGCATAGGATCGCAAGTAGGATCATAAACTCAAGCGTAATATCGTAGGATCGTGCGTCGATACGAGTTTACCAAATTACCAAGTTACTAACTTATTGACTTACATACTTACTAGCCCATTACTATTTAGGCCCAAAAAAGAACAATACTAGTCCGCTGATCTCAGTAACAAGTATTAACGTTTCATTCCTAGATTTTCTAATCAATAAACCTAATTATCTACTTTCTCCAAATTGTAATTACATGAAACAAATTATGGTTCTTCTTCTCATGTTCTAGTTACCTTCAGCAAAAAATTTCTTAAAGGTAATTGTTTTTTTTCTTTTACTTTTTCATACTTTTAACTTTTAACTATTAACCTTTAAGTTTTAATTCAGATAACTTAATTGTAGTGATACTAGTGGAGTACTTTGTTTTGAGACGTTTATTACGCATGTTATGTAATTTATTCCGCTAAATCGTGAATGTGACGATTGAAACTTGATATTTTTGTGTTTTACTTTTACTATGGTATTTTAAATTTATGACAGTTTTACCCTTAGCTAATTAATTAAAGTCTTCTTTAAAGTTCGTAATAATAATTTCAAACAAGGGTAATATAGTAAACTTGATCAAACTTCCCTATCTATTTTTAGTAGTGGACAATTAAATTGGGATGTCCCAAAAAGGAAACATGGACAATAAAAATGGGACGAAGGGAGTACTTATCTGGTGACCAATATTTTCTTTCAAAACAAATATTGATGGATGGGGATGAGTTGAATTTGCTGCGTAATGATTTTGTGCTGAATTTTTATTTCACAAACAGACGAGTTCATTATGTTAACTGAAGGTCAAATATTGAGTAAAACTAGTATGGTCTATATGGATGATTTATGTATAGATGAAGATCAGCGTGTTCGTGCACCAGTAAAGAAAAAGATCAATATTGTCACAATTAATAGTGATATAGCAGATTTTGGTAGCGAGGTTCCGGACATCAGGAGTTTGGGAGTATATGGGCTTTGGAAATCGTCCTTTGTGTCTCATATCAAAGCTATTATGTGATTTAAAAAAGAATCCATGTCTATTCAAGAAAGAATTTGGGATCCCGAAATCAAGATTTTTTTAGACAACACCTTGAGGGCAAAGTGGTTTCGTAAGAGTGAGGAGTGTTACGCCTGGGCCGAGCGCATTGCAGAACCGCGACCCAAGAGAACTACATCCAAGCCCGTATGGCATAAGGATTATGTCATATAATAACTGTATTTATTATTATGTTTGAGTCTTAATAGGAAAGTATCGTTATCTTATGAAAGTGTCACTATCATAAGAAAAGTCTTGTATTTGACTTTGATTGTATTCGGTATAAATATATCAAACCATTCATGAATATAATCGATGAAGTTAAACATCAAAAGATCTCTAGTTATTCTCTCTATATTTTTAAGGAGCTTGCACATGCTTGAAGTGGTGCTACTATTCGATACAACCCATAACAAGGTCGTATCACAATACAACTGCATGTGTTTATATAAAGTCTTGAGAATTTTGATGTTTTACTTTTTATTGCTGGAAGAGTAAACTACAAAATACATCCCTATGGTTTGCACTTTCTCAGACACTACATCCTCGTCAGAAACTTTTGGCAGTTTACATCCTTCGTTAGGCAAACGTTAGACATAATACATCCCTGAGGACGAACGATGCAAATATTTTTCCGTTATCTTCTGACGAGGGATGTATTTTGCAATGCAAACCACAGGGATGTATTTTGCAAATATTTTAGTTTATATTTTATATTTTATTTTTATTTTTATTATTATTAATAATATTATTATTATTATTATTACTATTGGCCGTTTTTTATATATTATTAATATTTTTTGTTTTTTATCTGTTTGGTACGTTTTTTTCGTTTTTATCTGTTTTTCTCCGATGTTATTTTACGTGTTGGTACGTTTTTGTAGGTAGAAAAACGAAATGTATCAAAAAGTATAAAAACGTATTAAAACGTACAAAATCATGTAAAAGTTTATCAAAACATATTTAAACTAATAAAAGCGAATGAAAGTGTATGAAAACGTATAATAAAGTCGGACAAAAACGGACAAAAACAAAAAAAACGTGCCAAACAGATAACAAAAACAAAAAAAACAATATTAATAATATAAATAAACAAAAAAAAGCCAATGGTAATAATAATAATAATAATAATAATAATAATAAAATTTTAAATATAAAAAATTAAAATAAAGCAAAAAAATAAAAAAAAAATAAAAAATAATATAAAAAATTTAAAAATAATATAAAAACAAAAAACAACAAAATTTACAAAATACATCCTTGTGGTTTTCTCACACAATACATCACTCGTCAAAAGATAACGGAAAAATATTTGCATCGTTCGTCCTCAGGGATGTATTATGTCTAACGTTTGCCTAACGAAGGATGTAAACTGCCAAAAGTTTCTGACAGGGATGTATTGTGTGAGAAAGTGCAAACCACAAAGATGTATTTTGCAGTTTACTCTTGCTGAAATAATACTATTAGCTGAATGATTTTCTTGTATCATGTAATAAGTTGGTGAGTCCATAGAGTTCATTGAAATTCTTCATACCATAGACAAGTAAACAAATAATCAAAGTCTTTACATTTTTGACAAATATTCGTTTTAACACTCAACAATCATGTTTAGAAATTTATAGTCCAATTAACAAAAATAAAATAAAGAATATTCGATGAGCACATGAAGTTTCGTATTGTTATATCGTGATGTGTGTTTAATTAGTTTCCTTTACGCAATGAAACTCTCTTTATAATATGACAAACCATTTTTCTGTGATTATAAAAATTTAGTCCTTCTTCACCACTTGGTTTAAGAACTTCTTTGTTATCACCACAAACCAAAAGAAATAATCCCACTTTGCAATCTATTAGGGCCTCTTTCTTTGTTACCATCAAGTCGCGAACTTGTTCACTATCTTCGCCTTTGGCTAAAAGAAGCGCGGTTATACCTTACGACCTCTTTCCGCTTTCGGGTCAAAAGGATCAAACTTAAAACTCTTAACGTCCTTCCTCTTTTCTAAGGTCGTGACTTGAACCTGCAACCTCTTTCGCTACATGGAAATTCTGAAGTTTGATGGTTCTTTAGTACCATATTTCACTCTCATGTATATTTCCATATATATTTTAGGTTACACAACTCTTTTCAAGAATTGGGATCCTAAGAAAAGGCCAGATGCATCAAGTTGTCTAATCTCTTTAGCTCATGGCACTCCATCAGTCTTTCTATCAATCTATGCAAATTTCATGTACTTACAAACACCAAAACAACACCTTGCATCCCAAAACACATTATTCCAAGCCATAGTCCTTGAATTTAGCATTGCATATTTCATCATAGACACTTCACATTACTTGATATTCACTCCAAATGACCACTTATTCATTGCACACCACTTAGCCGTCCTATACGTGTTCATAACATGTCGTTACATAGTCCAACATGGCGCGTTCACCATTCTCCTTCTCGTGGTCCTAGCTGTTGGGATTTAACAAACTAGGTAACCAATTAGCCACGAGTACGCAGCGAAATGGATCTAGTTTTAGCATATAGATTAACACATAAAAGTAAATAGTTACTTACCTCTTGATAATGAACTTGAAAATGAGTTAGCGGTTAAATTACCGCCTTTACGGTTGCTCACACAAACACGTCAACCAAGTATATCTAGATTGCTAGTCTAGATCTTCACGAACCAAACACCTTGTGTCTTGAATCAATAACCAAACACCCCTTAAAACCTTGAACCGAAAATCCTAAAACCCTAATTAGTGTTTTCTCTAATTCGGTTGAACCGAAAACAAACAAACCGAAACCCTAGTTTGGGTTAATGTAATCGCCGAGCAAGGAGAGCACCAAACTCACACCACGTGTAGAACTTGAAACGTCAAGCAAGGAAGACAAGCAAAACCGAAAACCCTTGAAGGGTTTTTGTGTTGAATTCGGTTGAGAGGGAGGAAGAGAATCGAAAACCCTTAAAGGGTAAATTCGGTCAAACTAGGGAGGGGAGAAAAACCAAAAAATAATGTGGGTTTTTAGGGTTTAGAATATGTTGTGAATGAATGATTATAAGGGCTAGGGGTTGGGGTAAATATACTACCCAAACCCTAGTTCTAGATAAACTAAAAAACCTCAAATCCTTATCATATAACAATTCTATTCCCTTATCTCCAAAAATTAAAAACAAACCCACTTCTAGAAGCCATAGGGGCCGGCCATACTTAGGGCACCCCTAGGGTTTGGTTTTTGTCCAATTTGGTCCCTTGGTTTTATTATTTAAAAGTTCGTTAAGTTAGTTATCAAAAGTAACGGTAACTAACGACTATTTAAATACATTTAGTGAAGTAAAACATACTCTTCGTATTTAATGTGTGTGTCCCCAATAGGCTCACGTATTTCTAACATATATCACGCGGAACCAACTATCATATTCCAACAGCTCCCACTTGGGAGTTGGAGTAGCAGACTACATTTATACTGACAATGGAAACGTCTAGCACCACTCGGATTGCCTTTAAATTAGAAATACTTGAGATAAAGTTTCAAGAACAATCTCAGCTTTTAATGGTTATGTATTTCTTGCTATTATCATCCCGTTGTTACAGATATCGTTAAACCATGGATATGGATCCTAACTCATTCCATATAGTTTAACATTAAAGTTTCTCGTATAGAAAATTCCATATTTTACCAAAATGTAATCAAGAATCATCTTGTATTACCCTTTGGGCACGGCCATGCAATTATCTGATTAATTCTGGAGAGGGCCCATGGTATCTTACTACACATATCAAGTGGAAGAACAAATTCTTTGTTGATACTTGTGTTGGTGGATGGCTGCTTCACATCCCTTTCAATGAATAGCCTTTATAACTATCTTATTCAGGATATTCGTTTTAACTTATACTTAAAAAGTGATATCCACACATACAGAACTTGTTTGTATCTCAAGTCTAAGGATGACTTATTAAACCATTTTTCAACATCTTACTCATGACAGGGATCCAAAAGTAAATGTTTTTAAAGGTTGGGATTTCCAATATCATCCCTTGTGAATACCATTAGTTGTCGGGAACAGTCCCTATATTTCAAAGAATATAACCAACACTCACATTTGCCTTATGTAACAATATTCCCATATTGTTAACCGACAATGGACATATTTAGAATGATAAATCATTCATGGATTAAACATGCAAATATAGAATAACAGTTGCTATATGAATGAAAAACAAATTCCTACATCTTTCATTCAATCCAAAATTAAAATTGTCTTACAATTTTAAATATCACAAATACAAATATACCACAGATTTACATGATACTACTAGCTGATATCAACCATATTCCATTCAATTCGAATGCTTAGAAATGTAAAGCCTTCGTAAAAGGGTCAGCTAGATTGTCATCTGTGTCAACTTTTTCTATCCTCACATCACCCATTTCTATGGTTTCTCGAAGATAGTGAACTTTTGCGCGAAAATGTCTTGCACCTTTAGTGATTCCATGATCTTTCGCTATTGCTATGGCTCCAGTATTATCACAATACATATTTATGGGTCTCAATTAGAAACAAACCAAGCCCAGAAATGATATTCGAATCATACAGTCTTTTTCGATGTATAAAAGCATGATATATCAGCATCTGTAGATGATGTTTTGCAAAAATACTTTGCATGGCGCTTTTCAGTCAACAGCACCTCCATTTTAAAACGAATGACATATCCATTCTGAGACAGAGGTCGTCAGCATCCGTCAGATATCCAGCATCAATGTAGCAAGAAACCCTGAGTTCTCGTTTCGAATCACCTCCGTAAACAAGAAACATATATGTAGTATTGCGAAGATACTTCAGAGTGTTTAGTATTGCGAAGATACTTCAGAATGTTCTTCACAGTAGTCTAGTGAAGTTCGCCTGGATTCTGTTAAAATCGACTCGTTAAGTTTTGAGCGAACGCAACATCAGGACGAGTACATCTCACAGCATACATAATTGATCCAACAGCAGAGGCTATGGGACTTTTGCATGCGATGATTTTCAGCAGAGTGTTGAAACCCCCCCGCACCTTGTGATTTACTCAATTTTAGCTTTTCTTGCATTGGGATAGTTCCACGTTTGGAATTTTCCATAAATCGCTTTAAGATTTTTTCGATATAAGCACTTTGACATAAGCCAATCAACCGTCGTGATCTATCTCTGTAGATCTTGATTCCAAGAATATATGCAGCTTCACCTAAATCTTTCATAGCAAAACACTTTCCAAGGTAGGATTTAACATCTTGTAACATTGGAATGCTGTTTCCCATGATCAATATGTCGTCGACATACAAGATTAGGAAAGTGACATTACTCCCACTAGCTTTTAGATATACACATGGCTCATCAGCATTTTGACTGAAACCAAATTTCTTTATTTCATCATCAAAACGCTTATTCCATTGCCTTGATGCTTGCTTAAGCCCATAAATGGAACGTTTCAGCTTGCATACTCGGTTTGGATATTTTGGATTGACAAAACCTTCAGGTTGCTCCATGTAAACCTCTTCATTGAGATATCCATTGAGGAAGGCAGTTTTGAGATCCATTTGCCAAATCTCATAGTCATAGTACGCAGCTATGGCTATAAGAATCATAATAGCTCTAATGTCCACAACAGGTGAGAAGGTTTACTCATAATCAATCCCTGGGTTTTGAGTATAGCCCTTCCCCACAAGACGAGCTTGATAGGTGTGTATAGCTCCATCTATGTCGGTCTTTTTCTTAAAGAGCCACTTGCTACCAACGATTTTGCCATTAGGAGGAAGTTTAACTAAGACCCAAACTTCGTTGTCTTTTATGGATTGCATTTCCACATTCATAGCATTAAGCCATTTATCAGACTCAGGGTCTAACAATGCAGCTTTATAGTTAGCAGGTTCACCGAGATCCCCTAACTCATGTTTCTCAACATCGATGTATAAACACATACGATTTGTGGGACGTCGTGTCCTTGTGGACCTACGAATGGGAATGATAATGTAGATCATCATCTTCATGATTTAAGTTAGTGTCTATAGAAGGATGCGTATCTTCTTCTTGAATAAATTCAAGATCTTCTAGACTCCCACTTGCTTCTTAATATATAAGACTATTCTCTAGGAATTCAGCATTCCGAGCAACAAGGACTTTGTTCTTAGGTGGGAAGTAGAAAGAATAACCCATTGTTTCCTTTGGGTATCCTATGAAGATACACTTAATAGACCTGGGTTCTAACTTGTCAGGCTTGGTAAGAGTATCTCGCTTAACAAGTGCCTCACAACCCCAGACTTTTAAGTAAGACAACTTAGGGGCTTGCCCATGCCATACTTCGTATGGTGTCTTTTCAACCTTCTTAGTTGGAACCATATTGAGAATGCGTGCAGCAGTCTCAAGAGCATAATCCCAAAAGGACTTTGGAAGAGTTGTTTGACTCATCATAGATCGAACCATATCTAGTAGGGTTCTGTTTCTCCTCTCCGACACACCATTATGTTATGGAGTGTAAGGAGGAGTACGATGGGCGATAATCCCATGATCCTTTAGATGATCCAAAAACTCTTGACTCATATATTCGCCCCCACGATCAGAACGTAGCGATTTTATGGTCTTACCGAGTTGATTTTCTACTTCTTTTTGAAATACCTTGAAGGTTTCAAACACTTCATGTTTATGCTTTAACAAGTAAACATAACCATAACGACTAAAGTCGTCAGTGAAAGTGACGAAGTAGCTTGCTCCTTGCCTTGAAGTGATCTTAAATGGGCCACATACATCGGTGTGTATTAGTCCAAGTAAGTCTTTGGCCCTTTCCACTTGATGTGTGTAAGGTTTTCTTGCCATCTTTCCAGACATACAAGGAACG
The DNA here is from genome assembly GCA_026074375.1 of Tanacetum coccineum. NCBI lineage: Eukaryota > Viridiplantae > Streptophyta > Magnoliopsida > Asterales > Asteraceae > Tanacetum > Tanacetum coccineum. The sequence goes on from BQNB010006334.1 coordinate 83,352, forward strand.
CATTTTTCAAAAGCCCTAAGGTCAGTTGAATTGAGAAGTCCATCGTGTTGCAACTTTTCAATGCGTTTCTTGCTGATGTGTCCAAGACGACAATGCCACAAGAGAGCAGAGTCCAAGTCTAGCTTGGCTCTTTTGTTGCTTACAGTATATATAGAACTTTCATTTGCATAAGAATTAGACAAATCAATTTCAAAAATACCATCCCTTGGGATAGCACTAAAATAAACCATGTTATTCCTAGAAACTTGAATTGTATTATTCACGAAGCGGTTAATAAAACCATCTTCGTACAAACGGGAAACTGAAATTACTCCTCTAGTAATAGAAGGAGCATAATGACAATTGTTCAAAACAATAACTAATCCGCTAGGGAGAGATAAATCAAAGTTGCCAATTGCTTCCACAGCTTCACGTTGACCATTGCCCACGTACAAGCTAAGAGCCCCCGGCTTCAGTTTCCTACTTGCCCTTAGACCCTGCGTTGTATTACAAATATGAGTACCACAACAAGTGTCATAGATCCATGATCTATTAAGGAAAGTATTGAGTTCTATAGCGAAGATACCTGAACCAGCAGCTCTAGAGGCTGCGTTCTTTTTCTTCTTCAGCAACTCGGCTAAGTACTAAGGATAGTTCCTCTTCCAGTGTCCTGTCTCACCACACTCATGACAGATTGAGTCCTTTACGGGATCTTCCCTCTTAGGTGGAGGAGGAATCTTGGGCTTGGGAGCATAAGCGTGCTTATTTTTCCCATTCCTTTGATTTTGTCCCATGGCAGCCATTTAGGGTTGCGGTTTTTTGTGCTTTTTATCTTTTTGGACTTTACACGCTCAAATAGCATGTAGGAGCGTTGTTTTTTGGCACAGTTAGAGTTTGCTCATGGAGCTTTAGCATAGCATGCAACTCGTTAACTGTCTTCTCCAGGCTATGCATATTATAATTCTACACAAACCCATCAAATTCCTTGCGTAGACCGATTAAAATTAGACTCACAGCAAGGCCAAGTGTCACGGGGTGCCCCAAACGCTTTAGATTGTTAATATAGCCCTTCATTTTCAGAACATACGAGATAACTGACTGCCCTTCTTCCTGTTTGCAAGAGTGAAAATATCGCGTAGTCTGAAGAAGCTCCTGCTCAGCTTGTTGAGCGAACAGAGTCTTCAACTCCTGTAGCATGTCATAAGCATGGAGGTTTTCCAGATTTCGTTGGATCTCTAAATCCATGGTCATGAGCATGAGTCCAGCAATCTCTTTTGATCCTTTCACCCAAGCATTATGAGCTGCAAGGATTTCAGGAGCAACTTGCTGACCTGCAGGTGCTACAGGAGCAGGAGGAAGTGGCTGCTCTAGGTAATTCAACTTATCCTCAATTGATAGTACAATCCTAAGTTTTTGATACCAATCAATAAAGTTGGGTCTAGTCAGTTTTTGCTTCTCGAAGAAGCCCCTGAAGACCGAATTGATAGCTGACGAGGTTGTCATCTACAATTATAAAAAAGTTCAAATATTAGTATTGTCGATAATTAAATTCTTAAAAGAATTAACTACCCAATTAATTACTAATAAGACTAAGATCCAACTTAACCTCTTAATTATTACAGAAGGTCTGACCAACGTGTAAACAAGTAGGGCAAGAGGTAAGCGACGAGCGTTAATTGCATGGAATGCAACTCTTAGATTTATGAGACTAGTGACATTAGTAACTCTTATAGTAATGTCAAAAGCATATTTGGTCTCATCTTATGCCTCGGGTCCGATATCTGACCAGGTAACTCGATTTAAGTCCACCAAAAAAGAACGTACGAAAATTGAAATAGATCTAACCTATGAAAAAAATCGCCATGGGTTGGCAAGGCCCTAAGGTCTGACCAGAGAGGTCAAGCCAAATGCACGTGTTCTAGTTTTGGCTGGCATAGACTTAAAACTTCATATGAGGGTATACACATAAATGTGACAAAACCGTGTACAAGAAGCATAACAAAAACATTTTGTTAACCTTTTGGTATAGACATCATTTTGTCAAATGTTTTCGGTAGCTCCATTTTGGACTCATAAAGAAGCGGAGAAACAGGTCAGCGCGCAGCGTATTAAAAACCTGACTTCATTTGGGGAATCTTACTTCAACCCTCCTTAAACTTCTCTTATATTTTGTCCATAATGGGTGAGCCGTACTTCCAATTGACTAATGATGCTATTTGTATGTTAAAAAACCCTTTTGTTAACATTAGTTTTATTGTTGCCAATATGGTAGGATTACAAATTGATCAAACCCTATATTGTACTCCTACTTGGTCCGAAGACACAAGTAATTCCAATAATTCCCTCATATGCCGAAGCATGTAGTGGGGCGGGAGAAAATTAAAGATTAATTCAACCCCATATTGCGCATGTAAAACTAAAGCTTCACAATAAATCAAATTTCATAGTTTAATATATGTATTAATTTATCCAAAAACCCCGGTTTCGCAAATAACACATAACTGGTCACAAGGAGTAAAATTACGTGTGTAATATTAGACATGTTTTAATCCAAGTTTCTCTATAAGTTGTAAGTCCATTTTCAAGAGTTTTATAAAATCTATTTTGCAAATATTGACTAGACACAAGGCATATCACATATAAGCAATTAAAACAGACTAAAAAAGTGGATTAAAATTGAGGAACAAACTCTTATAATGAAAGCAGTAAATCACATAATGCCTCGAGTTCTCAAAAGAGTCTTCCCCAATTGGAGAACCATAAGACTCTCACTGTGTTTTCTACTAAAGTGCCTAGATTGCCACATCCATCATATAACATGATTGCGTGAGTCTTACAGCCGAGATAAAACAAGAATAGAATAATTATGGCAGCTTAATTAACATTTAATTTTAGATCTATTCTTCTTATTTTATCATATTACATTTGTATTGATTCTAGGTGTTTATTCATTATTTATGGCAAGGATTGCATGTCGTTGCCATAATTTTCAATAAAAACAATAAATAAACCAATTTCATGCAGCCCTATCGTATTTTAAATCGTATGTAATACATAAATACAAAACAACTTGACTCGTGATGCCACTGTTGGAATTTAACAATCAAGTTAACCATTTAACTCTTACGAGTACGCAGCGGATATTGATCTAGTCTAGTGTAAACAATTAACATACATTAAAACATAAAAGGTAAATAGGAACATACCCTTGTAGTCACCAGCAAAAATCACGTAACCAAGTATATGAAACTAGTGACTAAATTGTCACCTCTACGAGTGCTCACACAAACACGTCTAACAAGCACGCCCGGATGCTAGTCCAAACGTCACGTGTATCCAATACAACCGTTGTATACCTAAACCCACTGAAAAATGATCACCTAAACCCACTCTTTGAATAGAACCGAAAATTAAAAAGAAACAATAAAGGTTTAGCCAAATTTGGTTGTAACCGAAATTTGGTAAACACAACTAAAAACCAACGAACTCAACCCTAGATTGATTCTATCTGTTATCACGCCTTGATAACAAGTAAACCCAACTCATACACTTGCTGGATCGATAAGGGATACAAACCACACTTCAATACCCTTTTAAAGGTAACCGAAAATCAACCAACAAGAGAAGAGAGAACCGAAAAAGTCAAAACCCTAAATAAGGTTTATGTTAAGTCGGCTGTGAATGAATGAGGGAAAAGGAAAATGTTTTTTCTGTTTGCTAGGTTGTTATCACGTGTGTATGAGTTGAGGTGTGAGGTATAAATAGCCTCAAGTCCTCCTCAATCATGATAAGACTTGAAGACTCAAAGTTTATGTCTTATCATGACTTTAACACTTATCCTAGCTCTCTTCCCCTTATCACCAAGGTACACTGAACCTAGACTCCCTCTAGAACCTTCATTTAAAACCGGCATCGTTCGTGTCTAAAAGGTTTACATTTATTAGTTACGTGAAGTTAAAACATGCTCTAAATGTTTAAACGTGTGCACCCCCAATAGGCTCACACACTTCTATTCGCACTCGGCTAGTTTAACTCACATAATCCAACAACGAGGACTTGGTCGACCACTGGAGGTGCACATATATAGATAGAACCGGCCGTTTTCATTCTTGGGATTCCAAAGAGCTCTATGTATGTAAATTTTTATCCTAACACACATACTCGAATGAATGACCTATTTTTTTGCTTATGCCTTTGTTTATAACTCACGCTATATTATTGAGGTATTATTGTTATGGTTATTAGTGATTCAAGTAATAAAATACACGTGCTCATGTAATGAATCTAAGGAGGAGAATTCAAAATTAGAAATTTTGGCTTTCCACTCAGCCGTTAGTATAATGTTGGTACTTTTGATGTTCCCATGCACCAGCTTCTTTTATTGACCATACTAGCTTTAGCATGTGAGAGTTCGCCTTTGTATACCTTCCAATCTCTTCCACTTCCAACACAATTATCTTGACTAAATTCTTGTGTGGCCACTTTGATATATTCGAGCGAAATTTCGAGGTCTCTCTTGAGGCTTTCCTGTGATAAATGGAACTTCCAATCAAATTTCCATAAATCAAAATATTTGAAAGTTTTATTTAATATTAAGCTATCTTTATCAGCTTATAATTTTGAGTGCAAGTAATTTGCTTGTGGCTGCTCGTTGTTTGGCTCATTGTGATTATCTTTCATCATCTTAATGCCTAAGTCTGTTGTTTGGTTCTTTAGTGGTACTACAGTATAACTTAGTATGGTTTTGGTCTTATGTTGTATTGTTTTGAAGTGGTATTTGCTTTATTAATTTTTTTTAACTACACAGGCAAAAATAAAGGCGATCCAAGAGGATGTAAAAGAAAAAAAAATCACGTTCAAAACGGATAAAGATATCGTGCGTGAGGTCATTCAGAGCACCAATCAGGGGCATGAAACCGGTGTGGGAAGGTTGTTACCGAGGACGAGCTCGGGTTCTAGTATCTCACAACCGACCTCGGGATATTGTACGCAGGAAGAAGCTGATAGGTTGAGAAAAGAAAATGAGGAGTTAAAAAAGGCAGTTCAAAGTCAACAACTCGAATGGCAAAAGTTTGTGAATCATTTCAACGCTCATCAAACAGGTACTTCTTCACAATATCCCGTCCCCAATCTCTACACTCCCCAAGCGTTTTCTAGCCCGGGTTATACTCCTCCCAACTTAGACGGTTACCGCCCGACCTTTGAACACGGAAGTACTAGCCAGATTGTGCATGGTGATGATTTAGATGGTGATGATTTAGATGTTGATGGTACGTGTGATGGTGATGGTAATGGTAGTTTACTTGGTGATGGTAGTGGCAGTTTAGATGGTGATTCTGATGATGATTCTAATGATGCTTGTGACAAAGAGTATTAGTAGTAGACTAGTAGTAGTATTTTGTTAGTAGCAGTAGACTACTAGTAGTACTATTGTCTGATATGACGTCCTTTTGGAATGTGTATTATCTCGTAATGGTATTTAACTTGTTGTAACGTTATATTTGGAATACTAGGACTTCTTTTGGCTGTTTTGAATTGAACAAATGGATGGATGAATTTAGTATCATAGTTTTGGGTTATTTACAGGTTTAGTTTTGATAGATTTTTTTTCCGGAAAAAATCTAGAAAATGCAGTACCTGCTGCATTTCTTTTACCTACACAGGACACTTAGCGACGACTTGTGTCGTAGCTAAAGGGTCCCAAACCTTTTTTGTGGTATCAAATTAGCTACGATTAAAGCTGTCGCTAAAATCATTAACATTTTTTATATATATATTTAATTAATAAATATTTTAAATAAATAGATTAAATAAAAATTTAGAAAATCAGTTCAGCTACGACATAAATCGTCGCAAAGAAAAATTATATTTTTATTTTACTAATAAATATTTCAAAAAAATTATTTAAAATAATTTGTGGAAAATAACTTTAGCTACGACATATGTCGTAGCTAAGTTATGAGGGCCCACACTGGTCAAATGTTTGTGGTGAGTTTTTATGGGTCCCACTTATCATGGCAAAAGTTGATGAAAAATCGTAGCAAAGAATCTTAGCGACGGGGCTACTGCGATAGCAGTTTTGCTACGATATATCATAGCTAAGAACTTTGGCTACGACATTTTCCCTCTTTTTGCTATGACATGCGTTGAAGCCAAAAGTTGAAATTGTTGTAGTGAATAACAACAACCAGAATCATGATTAATAGTAAAACACTAGTTTAGGTGATAACATTGAGCATAGGTAAAAATCAAAAGAAGAAAAAATAATAAAAAAGTGGTACCAACAACATGTTATTGGTATTTTGCTAGAGAGGGTTTTAGTTATTGATGTGTTATTCAGAGGGTGATGAGATGACGTTGAGGTGACAGACGAATAACATGTTATTCGGCTTACCCTTACCTAGCACTCTAAGAGTTATGAAATTTGCATTTTTCTGACGTGGCATTTATTTTTAAGTTTACTTACATCTGTAGCATATTAGTAATACTCAAGGTCTTTAATCTAGAGATATTTGAGTTACTCACCAACCTAGAGGTTGTGAGTTCAAGTCTCGCTTGAGACATTTGACAGATATATTGTGTGATATGTGATATAAGATGTGAAAAATTTGACGTTCTAAAACATATTAATGCTACTCTAAATTGAAAGAATCAATAATAATCTTCAAATAAATTTTGACATAAAAATAGGCGAAAGGAATATTAAAAAGCAAAAGATATGTGGTTTAAAGCTCTTTATTCTTTAATTGCATTGATTTATTAAAAAACTCATTTTGGAAAAGGCAAAAACATCCCGTATGTAACTTGTACAAGTTTACACATTGTTATAAAAGAAAAAGCAAAAGATGCCACTTTTGCTCCCACGGTTCACATTTAGTAAAATAAAGTAATCCAGATTTATTTTTTTTGTGTTCTAGACCATTCGATTTCATCAAAAATTTTACAAGTATACCGATGGTAGGTGAAGTTTTCTTCTCGATCGAAGTGACATTTTGTGCGACCAAATGATGTTTTGATCGATCGATATAATGTTCGATCAGTTTTGCCTTATTTAAAAAGTAGGGGCCCTTTTTTTCACTAGATCGGCTACACAAGTTTTGCTCGACCGGCGGCTATTGATATTTTTTGTGCGATCAAGTTGTCTTTTTGAAAAGAGACAAAAACATTTTATTTTTATTTTGTATACAACTTTAAATTTGTTTTGACATAAAAAAGAAGAAATCCAAAAACTTTATAATTACACAATTTTAAATCGGTGTGTCGTTTTTTAATGTTTTTGAAATTTTCATTTTTTTTTCAAAAAGGACAAACTAGTTTGGCATTTTCTATTTTTGAAAAGGTAAAGGAATTACGAAGTATTTGAATTTAGTCGATTGATAGCGGCAAGGCATACACTTACACATGCGTCAATTAACCTGACTCACTTAAAGGTGCATTCCCAATGATAATACATGAAACAATATGTTCAAACTAACTAGTTAAAAAACTCGACCATTTTGTAATCTCGAATTGGCATTGTTATAGGGTAGTCACCAAAAAGTTACCGACGATTATGACAATGATAGAGATTCAGTGAAAAGAAAACATGAAATGAGAAATAACTTATAATGTCATAAGCATAATCGCAATGAGTCAACGTATGATTATGATAACTTGATAATGCATATCTAACTTTCTTCGTTCCATACACCAAAATATTGACTCAATATGAGTCGATACGCTATGATTAATGATGGATGATTGACCGGATTATGGAGTAAGCCTTTCGACCAAACACTTTCTTCTTCTCGCTAACAATGGGGCCTGTAATAGGCATCGGGCTCATGGCAACTGGAGTCAGGGCCATCGAAGTCATTGCCCCCTGGAGTCATGACCCCCGGAGTCAGCCATCGGACTCATGGCCATTGGAGGCATAGCCACCGGTGGCAGACCGGATTGATAGCAACAAGTATACACATTACCGGTGCAACATGCAATGCCTTCAACATCCACCGCAGTCGTACCCATAAATAAAATCATCAAACTGATCACAACCATCATAATTTGCTTATTAACACCTCCCATAATTATTATTTTTTTCTTAAATTTAATTGGTAAACTTGTGAATTCGTGTTTTTGTAATTTTGAACATTTATATATACAATACATTGGTATAATTAGGATCAATATTAGGCCACGAAACAAAAGTTGTAAGATTGTTACATACTATGTTCATTGATTTGTCCACTCACATGCATTGTACTTTTCATCATATGTGCATAAGTCTATTAAGTTACGTAATGTAAGTATTAATTGTTAAAACCAAAACAAGCATTTTTCATTAGTATAAATAGTAAGAATGTAAGATTCTCAAATGACTGAATCACATTTTTTTCTTGTTAACTATGGTTTCGATCTTAGACCCTTACTCATACAAACCTTTACTCATATATTCTTTAAAAATGTTATTTTTTAAAAATGTTATGTTAAAAAAATAACAACTTTAAAAAATAACATTTTTAGCGATTAACAAAGAGAACACAAATCACCAAAACAACAAAATTATATACAACGTTTACATATACTAAAACGTTTACAAACATTGTTCGAGATCACTTTTGAAGCTCTTTTTATAAAAACCCAAAAACACTAAATCCTTAAATAATTCGGGCACAATTACCAATCTCACTAACAATTCTTTTTAATAAAAAAAGTTCATCACTCCCTTTTTTGCGTGATCAATGACGTGGCAACTTTTTTTAATTATATTTTTATTTTCGTAAATTGCTACTAAGTGGAACAATAGCTCGACACGTGTTGATCACTCTCATCACTCAAAACCATGCGCGATCAACATGGTTATATAGGAAATGTCAGAAAGTCATGGTCTCTGCATGCAAAGTCATTTCAAATTTGGTTATATACGTATAACTTGACCATCACTTTGCATACTAATGTTTGTAAAGTTTACACATAGTGCTCAAGGTTTTAATTAGCAAATCATTATTCAAAATCTCAAATTTAAAGTACTTAGGTACATGATGAAGGCTAAGCTCAAATACTATCCTTAGAGTGCTGGGTATTTTCCATTAGTCAATATGTTAAACACAGACATCAAGTGGTCGAGTAAATCATCGTTGGTTAGGATGTTTTATTTTGCGTTGTTGAGTTTGTCTGTATTGGAATCAGGTTCTGTAAATGGCAAGGAATGTCGTGGCTATTACGGGAACAAAGGTTATGAGAGGATAATGTGACGCTATCATGGAGTTGGCGTGCACCACCACAACCTTTACCCCATGTCTTAATCGCCTTGTTTACCATTTTTAAAAATCGACATTTATAATCACAAGTACAACTAAAAAACTCCTCATCTCTTGTTGTTTATTTATAAATCTTTCATTAGTGAATGTGATGTTTTCAAGAAATCAAAATTGCTTCCGGGCTTCCGGAGGTATTATTCGTGAAGCTGTCTCTTAACCTATATTGTGCCATAACTTTACCCCATGCCCATTGTATCGCCGTGAACTGTTTCTGTTGGAGAATGTCTGAGATTTGGATATGGCTGCTAGGTGTGTTCGCGATAGATACCAGACTTCCATGTTGGAGTGCAAGTCCAACTAGTTCCTATTCTATTAGTATTTATTGTTTTAGAATAGAATAAATGTAATCCTAGTTATAGTCTAATACGTATTGATTAGTCTATATATACCGTGGAGGGTAGGGCATTACCTTGTACCGAATGAAGTTTTGACTTTTGAGATAGTTTCTTCATTAATAAAATTGCATGTTAGGCAACAACATACCTGTTCGTTCCTGTTTCTGTTTTACGTGTCTTGTTTTGTGCTCCTGCTGTGCGTACCTCTGATAACCATCAGTTTCTTGCTCTTGCACTGTGAAGCTGTCACTCCTACAGAAATTGTCCTTAAACGGCAATAGAATGAACAAACGTCATTTCTCGGCTTAATTGAAGGAGCAAGTCAGCAAACAAGTGGCTTCTTGTGTCCCTCGCTATTCTCTTTTTGCCACTGAAGGTGCTGGTGAAGGTGTTACGCCTCCTATCAAACTTTAGAATGACCTGATTCTGTTTGGGTGATGCCGGTAACTTAATGCGTTTGGCATGAATGGAACTCCATTTGTGACGCACAAATGTTAAATCTGATTTAAATACATTACACATCTGTTTGCATCATTCTAGAACAGAAATCATGAGTGCAGAACAGCAACTAAGATGTTTCTGCCTGAGATTTTCCATACGGATTTTGTGATTTGCTGTAATTTTATTACATTTTTTTATCCTTTCATTGTCAAGTTATTTGACTATTAACAAGTCAATTTGCTTTTTAGTTTCAAACAAGTTATACTGAGAATTAAAAAGTTCAGCTAAACTAAACAGGCACAACGTCCTGGGAATGTTCATACAACATACCAGTATCAATAGATTTACAAGTCCTATTATCAGCAACACTCTGCTCACTCAGATGCTATTATTTCACTTCGCGCACTCGTTATTAATTCTTAAATTTCACTATTCTGCTCATGTAGACTGGCCAGTAGCGCTTCATGATGAATGTGATGGCCAAGTCAGGGTCACACCCAACCACAACCCGCTATTGATTTTGTCCGAAAGTTTTTCAAGTATGTTTTAAGAAAAGGTTCAACAGCCATTAATGAGGACCCGACCGACCCTTAGCCATATATTACCTACGTAGTACTAGAATAGAATTAGTGTGCACAAACTACGATAAGAACCTCAAGCTAAAAGTGGACTTGGTTTCCATAATACAATCACGCGCACAGATAATGATGAAACCACAAAAGTGTATGTCCACATGTATCAACCAACCAGATGATACAATGCATAACCTCCCCAATATACAAAATGATTTTAGTTTTAAACGAATGTAGTTTCGCGCCAACTGTATCACCATGATAGTATAGATATCTCGTTAAAAATCAACATAATATGGTAAACTAAACAACTTGACTGAGAATGGTTTTGTGTTGACCGGTTCTCTCAATAGCTGATAATTGGATACACAGGCTCAACTGGTCTCGGAGTCTAAGCAATTTAAGCACTATATGAAATTACTTCCTAGCCAATAGGCTATCAATGGTGCATACTAAAACACAGGCTACAATTAACAAGAAATACTAATCTTTCCGCTCTACAAAAGGTTGATGGTGAAGAAAATTGTTCAATGCAAATGCCGGCACAAGTGTACTACAGAAGTACTTTATAGCCCTCGAAAATGATGGGTCAGTAGTTCACTATGTCTACGATTCTTCCCCTTCAGACAAAAATGCCCATTTTGCAATACAATAGTACAAAAGCTCTAAACAACAAAACTTACTTTTATATATCAATTGGCACGAGAACTTATAATCCGCAAAAAGTACTTCCTATAGAAGCTGCCATAACCTTGCAGCCCATTACCATCTGCAACACAATTACATGTGGTAATTTCGTTTTCAAGTAAGAAAAAACGTACACAACCTAAATTTGAATTTATAACAAATAATCATTCGGTGCGCCAAACATCATGAGACATAGACAATACACAAACTGAAAACTCCGGATTATTAAAGACAAATGTTTATAGTAAATAATTAAACAGAACGAGACATATATAAAGTACCTATGAAAAGTCGAAACAGAGATCACTAATGTTTGTTCTCTTTTGCAGCTTTCTCTTCCTTCCCGAGAGTAATGGCTAACTTCTTCAGAATGGCTTCCACAGGTTGATGTTACTTGAAAAACAAAGGGAATAACTTTAACCCATCATCAAGCACACTCACTCTCCACCCTTTTCACGAGCTTTAGCAAGAAGCATTCTGGCTCATTCAGGCTCGTTGTTTTCAAACTCAAGCTTAAACGCGGCAAGCCAAATCTCTTCAGAATCAGGAATAGCTCGATACGCCTCCTGAAGAATATGTCTACCCGCAGGCACATCTCCGACCAACCACTTTTCTTTAGCACCCATTAGCCACTCAGGGGCGGAACCATGTGTAACTTACTATAAAAAAGTGAGTAAAGAAGAAGAAGATGTATTGGGAAATGAAATGAGAATTGATGGGTCAATTGGTTATTAAAAAGTGAGTAACAAAAGTAAAAAAAGATAAAAAAAAATTAGTTAATTATAAAGACTTGTGTGGTTTATGTAACCTTTTTGTTTGCTTACTACTACGAGTATTTACTGATATTGATGTTATGCGTACAACTTTTTTTCAAAACAGTTACTCCGCATCACATTTGAAATAAACTCACTATAAAAGTTGAGTTTCTTTCTTCTAAATTAGCCACACTATAATAAGTCATCTAGCTTATAAACATGCAATATATACATTGTCAACGTACTTTGTAAAGAAACATCAATTTGCGTTGGAAACTTTGTTGGTTTAATCGAACTCGACCCGACCCGACCCGACTTATTTCTAGTAAAAAAAAATTATTGCTCAATGCCCCCCGTGATCAAGTTTCCTGGTTCCGCCACTGTTAGCCACAACACCTCAGCCTGTGGCGTGTAACTAACAGCTTTACGGAGCAGAGCATCAAGCGACTCCCGAGTATTATTTTTTTGTTTTTTATCAGTTTGGTAAGTTTTTTTTTTCTTCGTTTTTGTCCGTATTTCCCCGACGTTATTATACGTTTTTGTATGTTTTCTTACGCTTTCATCCGCTTTTATCAGTTTAAATATGTTTTGGTAAATTTTTATACAATTTTGTACGTGTTTGTACGTTTTAATACGTTTTTATAAGTTTTTTATCCGTTTTTTTTTTCTGATTTGTCCACTTTTGTACGTTTTCATCCGTATTGATTACCAGTTTTTATCCGTTTTTGTACGTCTCCATCCGTTGAAAAACAAAATGTATCAAAAAGTATAAAAATGTATTAAAACATATTTAATACGTTTTTAAAAACGTATTTAATATGCCTTTGAAGGGATGGATGAATGATATATGGTTGACTTGAGTTGTGGAAATGTAATTGTGAGGTTACGGTATGGTGCTTATAGGTGAACAAGGGGCTACTCTGGCTAATCCTTCTCTGGATTGTATGGGTATTATCAGAGAGTATTAAATTTTGTCTGAGATATAAGTATCTGATATATAGGCTGGTTTTGTTTAGTTTTTTTCTTTCTTATGATGTATAAAGCCATGTATGTCTGTGCTTGTGGTTAAATTGTAATCGTTTGGTAATTAATAAAAATGTTCACCTTGCACCAAAATAAATTGCTATATATAGAAAACTTTAATTCTATCTTCTTTCTTCATCTTTATGGTAATTCCAATGAATGAATCTCCGACCAACTTCGTCTCCTTCTTATTTGTTTTCATTATTTCTTTGCTATACATGTGTACTCGTCTAGTTTAATTAACGAGCCCAATCAATCAAGTTTGTGCATGTATGAGCAAAGAAAATGATTCATCTTCTTATTTTAACTTTGTATAGGCGAATTAATTAAAATTTAGTATATATATATATATATTGATGTAAAACAAATAATGAGATGATGTCAAAAGTCCATTGAGGAAGCAAACAACAGTAAAAGATGCATGACTAAAAAAGTGAACAACAAACATAATTCAAGACATTACTTTAAAAACACATTACAACAACATTCCCAATGCATTGCGTGGAGCTTGCATTTCAGACACTTAACGATTATATCATCTCTCATGCCACGATGACAGATTGGGCATTTACCATCAGTGTCGGACCCTATAGCAAGTGATACAGAGTGCTCGTGACCTTTGATATTATAAGTTCCCCCAAACTTAATAATCAAATACTTATAAATGCTTCTGTAGTACTTAATGGCTGCTTCAAAGTTAACTATTACCGGAGCACAGCGAGTATGTATAGAGTAGGCACACTCATGGCAATGATAGAACCAAACGTTCGGATTGAGCTTTTCCTCACAGACTTCACAAATGTATTCACTTTTATGGTTCTCTACCGGACCGTAAGTCAACTTCATGGGGTGCTTGTCCAACTTGTGATTTATAATACCAGGCAAGAATAAAGAAGTAAAGAGACCGGTCCCATCAATTTTATCCCATCAAATTAAAAGCTTTACTTTAAATTGAACTATTCAAATGAATCTTTAAACTCTTTGAGTACGCTTTAGCTTTATTCCCTTAAAAGTTTAATTTAGCCATTTTGAGTACGCTACATATATGATAAAAAAAGGGAAATAGTCACCCGTTGTAGTGTATCTGTATGAGTAAGGCTATGGGATTTTACTATTAACGTTGCGGGATATGCCTTTGCACATAATTTGTGGAGCACGTAATCACATGATGAATCAGTACACTTATAGTAATACCTATGATACACGTTAATATTCTTGCCACACTGATTACATGGACTATGGTTTCTGATCTTAGATCCTTACTCATACAAACCTTTACAGAATCTCAGCGACGTTTTGATACTGAGATTTGTCCTATATGCATATATGCGAGTATTTGTCCTATATATATTATGATATGATATATTTAAAATATTATGGATGCATCTGACTTAAGTTCACGCATATCTAATTTGTGGTTGTAGTTATTTGTTATCATTTTTATTGTATTATTTCTTCTAAGTATTTTTACTCAATTCAAATTATCATATGATTTGATATATATGTTTGTGGACTGTCGACTATGTTAAGTTAGCATAAAGCTAGAAATT